>JAAAWK010000349.1:0-56659 GCA_022496015.1 Hordeum marinum | reverse complement strand
AACTTTCATATCTCATGGTGCGTTGGTGCTCTCTCTCACACTGATAGGGTGGTGTGTATATATTGGTGGGTACTCTCTCACAGTAATAGTTCGACCGCCGGTGATGGACGCCCCCCCCCTTCTCTTCTCGTGCAATATCAACGAGTATATCGCAAAGAATAGAAAAAGAGGAGGCGCCCCCACAAACAGTCGGGATTGCTCCATCAAGAACATATATGAAAGTCATACAAGGAGTAACGACAGACCGAAGTCACACACTCATTATACCGATAAAATATCACAAATACATTAATATTTATAATGAACTCGAATATAATGTCACTAATACATCATACCGAATAATTTAGGAAATGCATCGTCAAATTTAACCAATACATCTTGAATATTATCATATAAGATCACTAATACAGATCGAATATCCTAGAATCCAAAGTGGAGGAGATGAATTGCCCCACCGTGGCAACGGGAGCGGGCGCACGAGCTCGCACCTCCCCCGCAGCTTGGCACCGACGAGAATCGCCACGACAACCGGAGGCAGGAGCGTAGCCTCGGCATGGCTTAGAGGACGAGCAGGCCATGGCGGTGTGGTGCCAACGCTTCCCGCAGGACGTCATCAATGAGTGTGAATCCTACGCGCAAAGGAGGACGTAGATGAGGACGAAGCGAGCCGCCTACCGCGAGGACAGGCGTACGTGGAAGGTGGGCGCACTCTTCAACATGGAGCTTGGAGCAATGTCGACGTGGGACCCCGATGATGAATGGGATATTGACGCCTCCATTTCGACGTCGAAGGAGGACATGACCGAGTCGGAGTCACAGTCGGAGGAGGACGACGAGTAGTAGTCGGAGTCGGAGTAGATGAACTATCTTGTTGAACGAGCTATGGTTAACTAGCTGTGTATCGTTTCTATTTGTTTACATATGCCATGAACTATCTATGTATACATATGTGTATCGCATACTATATTTTTTTAGCGCTACTACTAGAATGATGCGCGCACAATTTTTTGCAGCGGTCGCTGGAGCCAGTGCTCTGCGAGGCGCGAAAAGTTGTTATTTCTGGTGTTGTAAACTTATTTAGCGCGCCCGGCGCTTGCACGCCAATTGGACCGTATTGGCATAAAAGACCATCCCCAACTATAATTGACAAAGCAAGAATAACGGTAGGTCCGACAAATGAAATGTGGCACTTATCACCATAGTCCGAGGCATCGAAACGAGGCATCATAGTAAATGTTCGGGCCAGCTTCTGAGTGGGAGTAAATGTTCCTTACTCTTCAGTGATCACTGCCCGGAGGAGACCAGAGAAGCAATTAAGAGTATCTTGGGTGTTGAGGTGGCGTCCTTTGAGAGCAAGTATTTGGGGCTGCCAACCCCGGAAGGGAGGATGAAGACGACAATTTCCAGCCAATCATGGATAGGTTGGGGAAGAGATGTAATGACTATTGTGAAAAGTTTATAGCCTACACGGCAAAAGAAGTACATGTGAAATTTGTGATACAGGCCCTCACATGCTACACAATGGTGGTGTTCCTTCTATCAAAAGGGTTTTTGTGAGAAGTATGAGAAGATGTTTAGAGATTTTTGTGGGGTGACGAGAAGGATCATTTGAAGGTTCACTGGATTGTGGGAAATATGCCCTAGAGGCAATAATAAATTGGTTATTATCATATTTCCTTGTTCATAATAATCGTTTATTATCCATGTTATAATTGTATTGATCGGAAATCCAGATACATGTGTGGATACATAGACAACACAATGTCCCTAGTATGCCTCTAATGGACTAGCTCGTTGATCAAAGATGACTATGGTTTCCTAGTCATGGACATGAGATGTCATTTGATAAAGGGATCACAGAATGATGTGATAGACAAGACCCAAACTATGAACGTAACATATGATCGTGTCAGTTGTTGCTACTATTTTCTACATGTCAAGTATCTGTTCCTATGACCATGCGAGCATGCAACTCACTGACACCGGAGGGAGTGCTTTGTCTGTATCAAACGTCGCAACATAACTGGGTGACTATAAAGGTGCTCTATAGGTATCTCCGACGGTGTCTGTTGAGTTGGCATGGATCAAGACTAGGATTTGTTGCTCCGTATGACGGAGAGGTATCTCAGGGTCCACTCTATAATACAACATCAAAATAAGCCTTGCAAGCAATGTGACTAAGTGTTAGCCACGGGATCTTGTATTACGGAACGAGTAAAGAGACTAGCCGGGTAACGAGATTGAACTAGGTATGGAGATGCCGACGATCGAATCTCGGGCAACTAACGTACCGAAGAACAAAGACAACAACATACGAGATTAACTGAATCCTTGACATAGAGGTTCGACCGATAAAGATCTTCGTAGAATAGATAGGAACCAATATGGGCATCCACGTCCCGATATTGGTTATTGACAGTAGAGGTGTCTCGGTCATGTCTGCATAGTTCTCGAACCAGCAGGGTCCTGCACACTTAAGGTTTGGTCACGTTTCGGTAGTATAGAGTTATGCATGGTGGTGACCGAAGGTTGTTCGGAGTCCCGGATGAGATCCGGACATCGCTAGGAGCTCCGGAATGGTCCGGAGGTAAATATTGATATATAGGAAGTCCTGTTTTGGTCAACTGAAAAGTTCCGTTCTCATCGGTAGTGTACGGGAGTGCCGGGGAAGGTACCGGGGGACCATCGGGAGGGGTATTTCGACCCAAGAGGCTACATGGGCTGTATGAGAAGGAATACCAGCCCTTAGTGGGCTGGCCAATATTCCACAGAAGGCCCATGCGGCTAGGGAAGAAAATCCAAGGTGGAAAGAAGGCAAAAGTGAGAAAATAAGGAAGGAGTCCTAATCCTACTAGGAGTGGAGGAGGAGGCCTCCTCCCTCACAATTCGGCCGAACCAGATTTGGCTCCTTGGGAGCCAAGTCTCCTCCCTCCCCTCCTCCTATATATACTAGAGGTTTGAGGGCAGCCCTAACCCTAATTGCCAGGTGCTGCCCTCTTCTTCCTTTAGATCATTTTCTCCTCGAGATCAGTTTTCAGCGGTGATTAGACGAAGCCCTGCTGGAATTACTCAAGCACCATCGCCGCGATGCCATTGCGCTGCCGGAGAACTCATCTACCTCTCCGCTCCCTCTTGCTGGATCAAAAAGGCAGAGATCGTCATCGAACTGTACGTGTGCTGAACGCGGAGGTGCCGTTCGTTCGGCGCTAGATCGGAAGGACCGTGATCAAGATTGTGAGATGATTCATGATTGGATCGCGGGATGGAACGTGATGAGATCACGGGACGGATCGTGATCGGATCGCGGGACAGATCGTGATGGGATCGCGGGAAACTCAGTGATTTGTATCGCGAAGACATTCGACTACATCAACCGCGTTTCTTAACGCTTCCCGTTTAGCGATCTACAAGGATATGTAGATCCACTCTCCCTCTCATAGATGTTCACACCCATAGATAGATCTTGCGTGTGCGTAGAATTTTTTTGTTTCCATGCAACGTTCCCCAACATGGATGTCTTGGGAACACATGGTTCGACCGAAACGGGCAGGGGGTATTGGGTTCAGGGATATGCATATGTTCAACATTGCTCTCCTTGCGAAACAAGGATGGATACTGCTACAGAAGCCGAACAGCCTTTGCCTTAGAGTGATCAAGTCCAAATACTACCCGCACGGAAATCTGCTTGATACGGTGTTTGCTTCGGATGCGTCACCCGTTTGGAGAGGCATCGAGGCCAGCCTTGAACTGCTTAAAAAAGGCATCATCTGGAGTGTGGGTGACGGTAAAAGTATCCAAATCAAAAGGGATCAATGGATTCCCCGAAGGGAGGGTCTACGGACGGCGGCGTTCACAAGACGCACGAGGGTTAGATGGGTCAATCAGTTAATGCACGCAGACAGGAAAGAATGGAACATTGAGCTCATTAAACAAATATTCCATGATTTTGATGCAGGACAAATCTGCAAGATTTTCATTCTGAGATCAGATGCAGCAGATCACATTGCTTGGCACTACGAGAAGAACGGGATTTTCTCAGTGAGGAGTGCGTATAAGTTGGCCGCGTCCTGCCAAGGTCAAGTGTCTCTGAAACCTTCGAGTTCTGCAAGCGAGGCGCACGATCAGAGTATTTAGGATATCATTTGGAAGGCCAAAGTACCCCCAAAGTTAGAATTTATGGTGAAGAATTGTGACCAACTCTCTTGCAACCAAAAACAATAAGTTCAGATTGACTTTAGAGTTGGATGCTACCAGCAGGATCTGCGGCTGCAGTGACGAGGATGAGTTTCATGCTGTCGTGGAGTGCACAAATGGCAGAGCACTAAGAGAGGCAATCAGAGAACATTGCGAGATACCTCCAGAAAATGCATTTTGGCGTATTGGCCCTGATTGGCTTCGGTTGTTGTTGACCTCTGAAACTGAAGAGAAAGGGCTAGGGTGCTTATGTTTATTTGGGGGTGCTGGCACCTCCGTGATGATGTGGTGCATGGGAAAGGAAAAGAGCCTATTAGGCAATCAGTCATGTTCCTGCTGCAATACGAAGAAGACCTGAAAATGCGGCTCTAAATTCTCTGTCAGTCCTGGGAAAGGAGTCGGTGACTGGTTCAAATCATATACACCAACGGCCCGGCTCAAAAGAACAATTAGTGGACTGCTCCCATACGAGGTACTGTCAAAATCAATTCAGATGCGGCCTTCTTGCCAGACAGTGGTCAAAGCTGGGCGGGTGCCATTGCCAGAGATCATAGTGGCCGGGTTATTCTATCGGTTGGGAAACATATGCAGCCGTCTGGCTATGTGGAAGAAGCTGAAGCTAGAGCGGCTCTGTATGGGTTGCAGGCTCTGGCTGCAATGTACAGAGGCCCAGTTGAAGTGGAGATGGACTGCAAATTAGTTTTTAAGGACCTGATTACTGATGGACCATGCCTATCACCGTGTTTTGGAGTGATTTGGGACATAAAGGAGGCACTGGCGCTGTTTAGCAGGCATGCTTTATCGTCCATTGGGAGGGACTCTAATGCACTAGCCCATGAACTAGCAGCTGAGGCTAGACAGAAGGGTGACCTACTTGTCATGGATGGAGTACCAGATAGGCTACAAGACATGATGATAAAGGAATGTAATCATCCATCTTGAGTAATTCTGTTAATCTTGATTCTAAAAATAAAGAAGAAACGAGGCGTCATAACCCGTGATGGTATGTTGCCCTAAGACTAGTCGTAAGGGGGAGTAACTTCGACTAGTAACATGCATATATTACTATCTCTATAGTGGGGAGTAATATAAGTGTGGTGTTATACAACACTTTATTTATTATCTTATGAACACATGTTGTCTTGATATGTGTGACGTTACTGATAGTATAAGTAATTAGCTATGTTACTTAATTTATTTATCTCTTCATTGCCACATAATTAAATTTATTGAGTCAGACCTTTATATTACTGCTAAAGTTGCTCCTAGTATAGATTACGGTTCGAGCACTGCTGGGGAATGAAAAACGGAAGAATTGGTTTTGGCCGCCACGCGGTGTGACGGTACCATGTGAAATGGAGCCTGTCAACATCGTGACAGGCACCTACTGGTCGCACACATACGCAGTCAACGTATGAGCGGCTGCGTCCGACACGGCAGTCTCCTCTCTCTGCATACATGCAGCGGATGGTATTGCAGGCAAAATACTCAGAGCTTCAAGAGGAGAAAAGGAACAGACAGACACGTCAGGATCAATATGCAAATATCATTACCTACGAAAGAAAAGTATTCTAAAAGAGCCTCCACGCGTCAGCAGCCGATGAGCTGTTTTTCTTAAAAAGAGGTTTTTTTTAGGGTCTTGGAGGGTTAGTTTAGGGATTTCATATATTTTGTTAGCTAGGTAATAGAGAGAAGTGACCTCTCTTATCTCCGTGCTTGGTCGCGACGCTACGTACTATAGGTACAGAGAGAACATATAACACTACTTAATCATCGTTTTTGTCAATGAGACATCATATAACAAGTTGGTCACTAGTCATAATCGCAACTCCTCCTCCTCGTCATCATCGATTCTAACACATTGTAGCACATAATAACACATTGTACCTAGGACCTTGTCCTCTTTAATAGGACCTAATCTATCCTCTCTTAGGTACAATATCATAAAACAAGATAGGCCCTGAATCTCCATTATGGAGAATGGAGATCATCCTGTCTCCAATTCTTGACCTACGCACAATGTTGCTTCCAAGTACCTCTCTACGATTGACCATATATTTTTTCCAATCTTTCATTGTCATGCATTCATCGGTTTTAGAAATCTTGTATGGAAGGAGTCATGCGTAGGCTGACCTGACCATGGTGGCCCTAACCTCATAACAACAACGCGACCTCTCGGAAACATCAGATGAGGCACACAATCCTTCGGGATTTTCTGTTGAAAAACATAGTAATAACTCTGTAGTTAGGAATGTAGTTTAGTTAGGAATGTAGTTCTATTGAAAAACATCGTAATAGTAGAAAATTCTTACCATGCAATCTCCATGGATGTTACCGTAGTTCACCATGTGCACTAGTGGCACGTATTGACCATAATGTGGAGGAGTTTTATAATAGCTATTATAATTCTAAAGATTATTAAAAAATGCGGTAAGATGATCTTTCTCCTTATAAGTTAATTCTGCTTCATCATTGTAGTAGTAGGTTCTGTCTACCATCTTCCGTACATTTTTTGAAGTATGAAAATAAGCTGTCAATGCAAATAAGTTGTCAACTATTTTTAAATAAACAATATAAATTACTTAATAAATATGGTTGAGAAACTCACATAATGGTAGAACTGGAGGCGTCTACACATCGACCCAGATGTCGATATTACCTTCAATTTCATTTTTCGGACGAGTATCAAAGGTGATAAGCATATTAGACTCAAATGCATAAGCCTTGCATAGTGCTCTCCAAATTTTGCATTCAAAATAGCAGTAGGTGTCTGCATTGTACAATTTTACCGCAAAAGTATAACCATGCTCGGTCCTCAAGTAAACTATCTTTACCTTCATTGTTTTTTAGTATTGAAACCAATCTTATCCAAGACAGCAATTCTTGCATGGCAGAGGATACACTAGTAGAATCGTAAAAAATTAAAATTATAAGTTGAAGAAAAAGAAGCAGAAGTCATGCTTAATTACGAAAATAGACTTGTCGTTGTGACTTACTGTATCGACTTCGAAGGTCTTATCCAGCATGATGCTAAAGCGCCTACCATCAACTAGGAAACGCTTGTCACACAGGCCGCACTCGTCTTTTTTGTATTCGCACATAGCGAAATCCTGTTCGTCGTCAGACATTTTCTATATTCATAGTTGAAACATTTAAAATCGATCGAAGAAAACTACGAGAAAACTGATCAACACACAAATCACTATTACTCAATATGCAACGGGTTGACTTTAGGTCTGTCGAGTCTTTCCTTCCTAAACTCTCATCTCATGTATATGGTGGGCACTCCCTCTGATATTGTGACCGTCAGTGATGGTGGCTCCTCCATTCGTCTCAGAGTGCATTACACCAAAATGTCTAGCACACTGGAACAAAGGAGAAGCGACCCCCACGACAACAGTCAGGATTCTTCCTCTTATCTATCTATCTATCTATCTATATATATAGTGGACACTCTCCCTTACTAAAAGACACATAAGGACTCGAAACAGACCTAAAGTCAACCCGTTTCATATATCGAGCAATGACATAGAAAAAAATTCCTATGTTTTAGCGGAATGGCTTGCTAATCAAAAATACATTTATAATGAACTCGAATATAATATCACTAATACATCATGCCGAATAATCCAGTTCAAGAATTACGACATGCTTTGGATCCTAATGCATGTGTGACTTTCGGTCTGTCGAGGCTTTCTTTAAATAACTCTCATATTTCATGGTGTCTCGGTGCGCTCTCTCTCACACTGATATGGTGGTGTGTATATGTTGGTGGGTACTCTCTCACAATAATAGTTCGGCCGCCGGTGATGGACGCCCCCCCCCCCCCCTCTTTTTTTCTTGCGCAATATATCGATGAGTATATCGCAAAGAAGAGAAAAAAGAGGAGGTGCCCCCCACGACAACAGTCGGGATTCCTCCATTAAGAACACATATGAAAGTCACACAAGGAGTAACGAGAGACCGAAAGTCACACACGCATTATACCGGTAAAATATCACAAACACATTAATATTTATAATGAACTTGAATATAATATCACTAACACATCATCCCGAATAATCTAGTAAATGCATCGTCAAATATTAACCAATACATCTCGAATATTATCATATAAGATCACTAATACAGATCGAATATCTTAGAATCCAAAGTGGAGGACGGTGAACTCGGTTCACTAGCGGTCTCTGAGTCCCCGGCGGTGGACACCCAAAGATAATGAACCATCACGGGATCATAACTCGGATGAGATCCGTGAAGGATCTGCTAGGTATTGTCTAACCGGGCGTCCAACGCCGCCATGTAGCGACGGACATGCTTGTCCTCCTCCCTGACACGGCGACGTACCACCTCCATGGGGGCCTACTCCCTTCGCACCGAAAGTGGCTCGCGTGACCGCCACCACAGAAGGTCCGGGTCGATGACAAGACCTGGATTCATCACCAACCTCTGAGCCCGGAAAGGTAGCACCTCCCAGTGCTAGCCCCGCGGAGCCCAGTCTTGGACATGGCGCCTATGAAGCAGGCTGGGGGACTACTCGACGACGAGGATGCGGACTGGGCATCGTCGACGTCAAAACAAATTTCTATGAGAACGTTTTCTTATCGTTTAATCACTAATTTTTCATAAAACCCAATTTTTTCTGTAATCTAACATACACATACTAGTTTTCCCTAAGACTCCTAATAATTAAATAAAACATAAAACAACTAAAACATAAACATTCATCACATAAACATAGCCATAAACATAAACATAAACATAAACATTCATCACATAAACATAAACATAAACATAAACATAAACATTATTCACATAAACATAAACATAGCCATAAACATAAACATAAAGATAAACATAAACATAAACATTCATTAAATAATACATAAATCCACAAAGCAGGGGCGGCGGCGGCTCACAGTGGGGGCGGCGGCGGCGATGTGGAGGCGACGGGGCGACAACGGAGAGGCGACGGCGATGGGGCCGGCGTGGGAGGCGACGGGGGAGGGGTGGCGAAGGGGGTGGCGGGGGTGGCAACGGGGGCGATGGGGGACGGCGGCCGTTGGCGGCGGCGACGACGGCGACGGAGGGCGCGTCAGATTCGGGCAGCCTGACGGTGTGGGTGGGGATGTGGCCTTCGGGAGGGAGAGAATGGGTCAAAAACTGCTAAGTGTTTGCTTATATACAGGGAGCATTGTTCCCGGTTCGTGGCACTAACCGTGACCAATGCCCACCTTTGGTCCCGGTTGGTGCCACCAACCGAGACCAAAGACCTGCTTTCAGCAGCCCACAGGGCGGGAAAGAGGGACCTTTGGTGCTGGTTGGTGGAACCAATCAGGACCAATGGTCCCTTTTCGTCAGCCGGCGGGCAACGGGGACCAAAGGTTGGTATTACTCCCGGTTGGTTCCACCAACCGGGACTAAAGGTTGGTGCTGTCCGGGGACAAATGTTTAGTCCCACCTTGCTAGCTGAGAGGGCTCGAGAGTGGTTTATAAGCGCTACTGCATCAACCCTCCTTATCTCCACTCAACTACAGGCTTACGGGCCTAACCGCACACTCTTCTACCTGTGGGCCTACTTGTCCTTCTACGGGCCTGAATCCTGGCCCAAGTAGCTGTTGAGTTTTTGTTGGAAATATGCCCTAGAGGCAATAATAAATTGGTTAGTATCATATTTCCTTGTTCATGATAATCTTTTATTATCCATGCTATAATTGTGTTGATCGGAAACTCAGATACATGTGTGAATACATAGACAACACCATGTCCCTAGTATGCCTCTAATACACTAGCTCGTTGATCAAAGATGGCTATGGTTTCCTAATCATGGACATGAGATGTCATTTGCTAACGGGATCACATCATTAGGAGAATGATGTGATGGACGAGAACGAAACTATAAACGTCGCATATGATCATGTCAGTTTATTGCTACTCTTTTCTGCATGTCAAGTATCTGTTCCTATGACCATGAGTTCATGCAACCCACTGACACCGGAGGAGTGCCTTGTGTGTATCAAACGTCGCAACGTAACTGGGTGAATATAATGGTACTCTACAGGTATCTCCGAGGGTGTCTGTTGGGTTGGCATGGATCAAGACTGGGATTTGTTACTCCGTGTGATGGAGAGGTATCTCGGGGCCCACTTGGTAAAACGACATCACAATATGCCTTGCAAGCAATGTGACTAAGTGTTAGCCACGGGATCTTGTATTACGGAACTAGTAAAGGGACTTGCCGGTAACGAGGTTGAAATGGTATGGGGATACCGACGATCGAATCTCGGGCAAGTAACATATGGAGGAACAAAGGGAACATCATATGGGATTAAGTGAATCATAGAGGTTCGACCGATAAAGATCTTCGTAGAATATGTAGGATTTAATATGGGCATCCAGGTCCCGCTATTGGTTATTGATTGTAGAGGCGTCTCGGTAATGTCTACATAGTTCTCGAACCCGCAAGGTTCGGTAATGTTTTGTTAGTATAGAATTATGTATGGTGGTGACCGAAGGTTGTTCGGAGCCGGGATTAGATCCGGACGTGACGAGGAGCTCCGGAATGGTTCGTAGGTAAAGATTGATATGTAGGAAGTCCTGTTTTGGTCGCCGAAAAAGTGTCGGGCTCATCGGTAGTGTACCGGGAGTGCCGGTAGTGTATCGGGGGACCATCGGGAGGGGTATTTCGACCCAAGAGGCTACATGGGATGTGGGAGGATGAATGCCAGCCCTTAGTGGGATGGTGGAAGTCCCACAAAGGGCCCATGCGGCCAGGAAGAAGAGCCCAAAGAGAAAAAGGTGGAAAAAGGCAAAAAGGCTAAATAAGGAAGTAGTCCTAGTCCTACTAGCATTGGAGGAGGATTCCTCCTCTCCTCCTTGCACAAGAGGCCAAAGGGATGGCCCTTGTGCGCCAGCCTCCTCCCTCTCTCCTCCTATATATAGTAGAGGTTTTGAGGGTTTTGAGACACAAAAAAACAGCCATGTGCTGCCTCTCCTCTAGATCGTATTTTATCCTTTAGATCGGTTCTTTGTGGTGCTTAAGCGAAGCCCTGCTGAAATAGCTCCACCACCATCGCCGCAACGCCATCGCGCTACCGGAAAACTCATCTACCTCTCCACTCCCTCTTGCTGGATCAACAAGGCAGAGATCGTCATCGAGTTGTACGTGTGGTGAACGTGGAGGTGCCATCCGCTCAGTGCTAGATCAGAAGGACCGTGATCAAGATCGCGAAACGATTCGTGATTGGATTGCGGGACGGATCGTGATGACATCGCGGGGCGGATCGTGATGGGATCGCGGGACGCTCGGCAATTTTGATCGCGAATACGTTCGACAACATCAACCGCGTTTCTTAACCATGGATAGATCTTGCGTGCTAGTAGGAAATTTTTCGTTTCCCATGCAACGTTCCCCAACAGTTTGTGGTTGTATTCAGGCCGTGGTGGCCCAGTAGGCGTCATTTTTTTAAAAAAAAGATCCTGTTTTTGTTTTATTTATTTTCTTTTATTTCTACTAATAGTTTTTTAGTGATTCTTTTTGCTTTTAGGTCACAAAAATTATAAACATTCTGTTAGTGCTATTAGTTTCAAATTTGAATAGTTTAAATTTGAATTCTTTGAAATTTGTGTGAATCACTAGTTAGTGAATAACTTTACTATAAAAATATATTTTTGAATGATTCTTTTTTTCTGCTATTTAATATTACTTTTTTTTAACATTATAGTCAATTTATTAATTTTTCGGTTATTTGAAATGGTTGTTTAAATCAAAACAGATTTTGTCATTTTAGTTTGCTATTAAAGTTTCTAACAAAAAAATTCTTTATAAAACTTTTTTTTGCTATTGAAGAATATTATAGTTCATAAAATAATATTTAAGTTCATTATTTTTAGTTCATTGTTTTTGCTATTAGGGTTTCATAAAAGTTTTTTAGTTGATTCTTTTTGCTATTAGTTCATTGTTTGAGCTAAATGCCCCTCAAATTGAAAAGCACCACAAATGAACTCTGAAAAGGTTGAAAGTTGGCATGGTATCATAATTTCACACACATAGCATGTGCTAAAAAGTTGAGAGGGTTACAGCAAAATCTGAATGCACTTCGTGTACAAAACGGATAGTCTCTCTAAAAGTATGATGGTTTTGGACGAAATCTCATCTGTTACGAACGGATTTCATTTTCTTGAACTTATTTGAACTCCAGACTTTTTGTGTGTTCAAAATGTAACATTCAAAGCCACATCATGAATTTTCACCCCTTTCTAACTTCATTTGTTATTTTTCATGCAGTTATTGTTTTTTCTAAGTTAAAGGACCCTGAAATTGAAAAGCACTACAAATGAACTCTGAAAAGGTTGAAAGTTGGCATGGTATCATCACTTCATCCACATAGCATGTGCTAAAAATTTGAGAGGTTTACGGAAAAAGCTGGATGCACTTCGTGTACAAAACGGACAGTGTCTTTCAAAGTATCAGGGTTTCGGACGGAAACTCATCTGTTACAAAAGGCTTTTCATTTTCTTGAACCTATTTGAACTCCAGACTTTTTGTGTGTTCAAAATGCACCCTTCAAAGCCACATCATCAGTTATCATTTCTTTCTGAATTCATTTGTTATTTTTCATGCAGTTATTAATTTTTTTGAGCTAAATGAGCCTGAAATTGAAAAGCACTACAAAAAACTCTAAAAAGTTGGAAGTTGGCATGATATCTTCATTTCACCCACATAGCATGTGCTAAAAAGTTGAGAGGGTTACGGCAAAAGCTGGATGCACTTCGTATCAAAACGGACAGTCTCTTTCGAAGTATCTGGGTTTCAGACGAAAACTCATTTGTTACAAAAGGCATTTCATTTCTTGAACTTATTTGAACTCCAGACTTTTTGTGTGTTAAAAATGCACCATTCAAAGCCACATCATCAATTTTCAACCCTTTGTGACTTCATTTGTTATTTTTAATGCACTTATTGATTTTTTGAGCTAAATGACAGTAAAATTGAAAAGCACTACAAATAAACTCTGAAAAGGTTGAAAGTTGGGCTGTTATCATCATTTTTTCCACACAACATGTGCTAAAAAGTTGAGAGGGTTGCGGCAAAAGTTGGATGCACGTCATGTACAAAACGGACAGTCTCTTTTGAAGTATCGGGGTTTCAGACGAAAACACATCTGTTACAAAAGGCATTTCATTTGTTCACATGTAACTGCAGTGATATTCGAGATCAAAGGCATCATCATAATAGTTGTGGAGAGAAAGTCTTCACTTTTTCTTCACTTGTGTCCTTTGTTTATTGTGTCGTAACCATGGATAATCTTCATTGTTTAACATGGTGCTTGGGTCAGCCTTGACTTTGAAGGGAGGAATTTCCTGAAACTTTTCATAATCTTCAGACATGCCTGTCTTGACCTCCAATACCACAATGTCTCTTTTGCCTAAAAGAACTATGTGATGCTTTGGCTCATGGTATGATGTATTCACTTCCTTATCTTTTCTTTTTCTCTGTTTGGTGGACATGTCCTTAACATAGAAAAGCAACGCCACATCATTGGATAGGACGAATGGTTCGTCTGGATACTCAAGATTGTTGAGATCCACTGTTGTCATTCCGTATTGCGGGTCTACCTGTACCCAGCCTCTTGTAAGATTGACCCATTTGCATTGAAACAAAGGGACCTTCAAATCATGTCCATAGTCAAGTCCCCATATCTCCTCTATGTAACCATAATATGTGTCGACCTTCCCATTGGTCGTTGTTGCATCAAAGCGGATACCGTTGTTTTGGTTGGTGCTCCTTTGATCTTGGGAGATCGTGTAAAATGTATTCCCATTTATCTCGTACACTTTGTAAGTCAATACAGTCGAAGATGGTCTCCTGGCCAATGAGTACAACTCATCAGAAATAGTGTTGTCACACCTGAGACATGTTTGCAACCAACTGCCGAAAGTCTTGATGTGTTCACATGTAATACAATCGTCACACTGCTCTGGGTGTTTGGAGCGCAGAAAGTTCTTGTGTTCATCGACATACGGAGTCACCGAGTTAGAATTCTTTAGAACTTTGTAGTTTGCTTGAGACCAAGAATGCCCGTCCCCACATATTATTGACTTCCTCTGTTTGATGGCCCATGGAGATGCTTCCTTCTGGCCTAGCGCGGTTACGGACATATTTCTTTAGGACTCCCATGAACCTCTCAAAGGGGAACATATTGTGTAGAAATGACGCACTTCAACAGGGCCTAGAACGAAAATCACGTCGACTAGATGAACTAGGACGTGCGTCATGATATTGAAGAAGGATGGTGGGAACACCAACTCGAAACTATAAAAGACATTGCGCCACATCACTCCTTAACCTTGGTTGGATTTCTGGGTAGGTCACCTTCTGAGATATTGCATTGAGGAATGCACATAGCTTCACAATGGCTAATCGAACGTTTTCCGGTAGAAGCCCCCTCATTGCGTCATAATCACGTAGCAGTCATGAGACTTTAGGTTCTGGAACTTTTTCTCTGCCATATTTATTATTCCCTTTATATCCGAAGAGAAGCGACATTCATACCGAGCAGACATTTAAAGAAGATTTCCTTCTATTCTTTGGTAAGAGCATAGCTGGCAGGACCTTCATACTGTTTTGGAGGCATGCCGTCTTTTTCGTGAACACATTGCTGGTCCTCCCGTGCCTTCGGTGTATCTTTTGTCATCCCATACATTCCCAATAAGCCTAGCAGATTCACGCAAAGATTCTTTGTCACGTGCATCACGTCGATTGCAGAGCGGACCTCTAGGTCTTTCTAGTAGGGTAGGTCCCAAAATATAGATGTCTTCTTCCACATGGGTGCACGTCCCTCAGCGTCATTCGGAAAAGATAGTCCGCCGGGACCCTTTCCAAAGATTACTTGTAAATCATTGACCATCGCAAGTATGTGATCACCGGTATAGATGGCGGGCTTCTTTCGGTGATCTGCCTCGCCTTTGAAATGCTTGCCTTTCTTTCGACATTGATGGTTGGTCGGAAGAAATCGACGATGCCTCAGGTACACATTCTTCCTGCAATTGTCCAGCTATATACTTTCGGTGTCATCTAAACAGTGCGTGCATGCGTTGTATTCCTTGTTTGTCTGTCCTGAAAGGTTACTGAGAGCAGGCCAATCATTGATGGTTACACATAGCAATGCATGCAGGTCAAAATCCTCATGTTTGTGCTCATCCCACACGCGTACACCGTTTCCATTCCGTAGCTGTAAAAGTTCTTCAACTAATGGCCTAAGGTACACATCAATGTCATTGCCGGTTTGCTTAGGGCCTTGGATGAGAACTGGCATCATAATGAACTTCCGCTTCATGCATAACAAAGGAGGAAGGTTATAGTTACATAGAGTCACGGGCCAGGTGCTGTGATTGCTGCTCTATTCCCCAAAAGGATTAATGCCATCCGTGCTTAAACCAAACCATATGTTCCTTGCGTCACCTGCAAACTCCTTCCAGTACTTTCTCTCGATTTTCTCCACTACGACCCGTCAGCGGGTGCTCTCAACTTCCAGTATTTCTTACGGTCCTCTCTGTGCCATCGCATATTCTTGGCATGCTCTTTGTTTCTGAACAGACGTTTTAACCGTGGTATTATAGGAGCATACCACATCATCTTGGCAGCAACCCTCTTCCTGGGACGCTCGTCCTCAACATCACCAGGGTCATCGTGTCTTATCTTATAGCGCAATGCACCACATACCGGACATGCGTTCAGTTTCTCGTACTCACCGCGGTACAGGATGCAGTCATTAGGGCAGTCGGCCAATTCGTTTGGAAGCTTCTTCTTCAATATTTTCAGTGGCTTCTCAAATCCTTTGACAGGTACAACATTCTATGCCTTCCACTGCAGCAATTCCAGTGTGGTATCGAGCTTTGTGTTGCCATCTTCGCAATTGGGGTACAACCCTTTTTTGTGATCCTCTAACTTCAGCTTCTCCTTTTCACTTTCGCACTGTCTCTTTGCATCAACAATGACCTGGCGAAGATCATCATCGGGCACATCGTCTGGTTCCTCTTGATTTTCAGCTTCCCCGGTTGCAGCATCACGGTATTCAGGGGGCACATAGTTGTAATCATACTCTTTTTCTTCGCCGTCTTCCATCATAACCCCTATTTCTTCGTGCTTAGTCCAAATATTATTGTGTGGCATGAAACCCTTCACAAACAGGTGGCTGTGAAGGATTTTCTAGTCAGAGTAAGACTTCAAATTCCCACATGTAGGGCACAGACAACATATAAAACCATTCTGCTTGTTTACCTCGGCCACTTCGAGAAAATGATGCACCCCCTTAATGTACTCGTCGGTGCGTCTGTTACCGTACATCCATTGCCAGATCATCTGCGTGCATTATATATAATTAAGTGTGTCAAAAACCATTACAGAACATCATGAATACAGAAGTGACCAAATTAATAGAAGTTCATCATCACATTAAAACCAAACCATGGCACTACATAATAAGAAACAATAATTAAAGTAAGAAAATCATACGAGTAAGTATATTTTCTTTTAGAAAGAAGATAAGATCAAGAGGCTCACCACACGCGGGCGATCGACGACGGTTTCAGGACGGGGACGGGACAGGACGGACCGCCAGACCTAGACAAATCTTGACGAAAATGGAGTTTGGAAAAGGAGTTTCGAGAGAAGAAAGCTTAGGTGTGGCTCGGGCATTTCATCGAACACCTCAGGTGCATAGGAGCTGAGCTAGAGCACCACAAAGCTCTAACACTGTTGTCCTGGAAAGACAGAGCACTCCACGTCTCTCCCAGTGGCGGGCGAGGGTTTATATAGGCAGATCATTGGTCCCGGTTCATGGCTGGAACCGAGACCAAAGGTCTCCCTTTGGTCCCGGTTCATTGCTGGAACCGAGACCAAAGGTATCCCTTTGGTCCCGGTTCCAGCCACGAACCGGGACCAATGGTCGTGGGCCAGGAGCGAGGCACATTGGTCCCGGTTCGTGCCTAGAACTGGGACCAAAGAGGCCAGATGAACCGGAACCAATGGCCCATGTGGACCGGCTGGCCCCCTGGGCTCACGAACTGGGACAGTTGCCACCTTTGGTCCTGATTCGTGAGCGAACCGGGATTAATGGAAGTAGGAGGCCCGAACCCATGCCCTGTTTTCTACTAGTGCCGGTAGGCTTTTTGGCTAGCTACATATACATATACAACATGGGATAGAATGGCTTATCTATTTTGTTTTTCCGTTCTATAGCAGTGTTGGAAAGAGAATGGACGTTTGGAGGCCGAGCTCCATGGAGCTCTATATTTTTTAAAAATACAAATTTCAATTTTTTTGGTTTCAAAAAAATCTTGAAAAAAATTATGCAAGTAAAGAAGGATGTTACGCATAAGTGTAAGTTTTAGGATCATATAATAAGTTTTCGCGCATCACAGAGCGCTGGCTCCAGCGACCACTGCAACAAATTGCGCACGCGCCATTCTAGCAGAAGCGCTAAAAAGATATAGCGCGTGATACACATACCTATACATAGATAGTGCATAGGGTAGACAAATAAAAACGATACACAGCTAGTTCAACATAGATAGTTCAACAAGATAGTTCATCTACTCCGACTCCGACTGCTACTCATCGTCCTCCTCCGACTGTGACTCCGACTTGGTCATGTCCTCCTTCGACATCGAAATGAAGGCATCAATCTACCGTTCATTGTTGGGGTCCCAGGTCGACGCTTTTACAAGCTCCATGTTGAAGAGCGTGGCAGCCTTCCATGTACGTCTGTCCTCACGGTAGGTGGCTCGCTTCGCCCTCCTCTCCGTCCTTCTTTATGCATAGAATTCGCACTCGTTGACGACGTCCCGCGGGAACCGTTGGCACCACACCGCCATGGCCTGCTCGTCCATCTCAGCGATGCCGAGGCTGCGCTCCCGCCTCCGGTTGTCGTGACGATTCTCGTCGGTGACAAGTTGCGGGGGAGGCACGAGCTCCTGCGCCTGCTCCCGCGTCGCCACCTCGGGGCAATTCTTGTCCCTACGAGGCCGTCGGAGGTGCCATGCCGCCTGGGCGTATGCGCGGACGGCCTCGTGGGCATTGTCAAAAGTGCCGAGGCCATGGCACATCTTGCTGGACCCGATCTGGGCGGAGAAGGCGCCGAAGAGGCACGCGCGGACGCCGCGGTAGCCCGAAGTTCCCCGGTGGTGGGGTGGCATGGTGGAGTGGCGACGACGAGGCGACATAGAGCAGGAAGAGAGCGCCAGAGGACACGTGACGAGGCGGACTGCAATGGGAGGGCGCGTGGGGAGGCGAACAGTGGTGGGCGGGCGCTGGATTTATAAAGTGCGCCAAACGCCGTGCGTGAAAACTAGCACACGTTTGGCTGTTTTTTCGCGTGCGCGATCTTTTCCGGCGCCTGAATATCCTGCGTCCGCTGGAGCGCATGAAATCGCTTTCCGCGCGCTAAAACCAACGTTTACCGCGCACACGTTTTTTACAGCAACCGTTGGAGATGCTCTAAGGAGGTCCCAGCTAGACTAGAGTGCTAGGCTCCTCTCTCTCTTTCTCTCTTGTGCTGATGCTTCCAGGCTTGCGGTTACTGCCAGCTCGTCCCTAACAGTGACTAGGGCTAATGCACACAAGCTGTTCGTTTCTGTACCTAAAAAAACGATAGTGTGTTTCTTGAAGGTTTTACCTTGCTCAAGTTTTTACGTCTTTTTTTATATCTCTGGGTTTTTGCCATGCTCGTTTGACCTGTTGTGAGTGTTAAAAAAAAACCTATCAGCAGGATGAGCATCGACATGATAATGTATTTTTTATAATTTTTATATCTTGGGGGTAATGGAACCATGGACATGATAATGTATAGAAGATTTGTGGGCCGTCTACTGAGCTTACAGATCAGAAATATGCAGCAGCAAATAATGTGGTAGTTGGCAGCACGATGTTGATAAGTCGATCACATGCATCGTTGCCGGGTCTGTCTATGTCAATAATATGATCATTCTGGATGTTCCACAATCCAACAACCTACAAGTTAACCAAGTTATTTACAAGTGAATTCACGACTCTATAAGCGACCTAAACAACATAAATAGTCATGAATGTATTCATTTTTTTTCTTTTGAACAAGTTCAGACGAAACGAATGCAAATGTAAATAACATGATAAATTACACACGTCCGAGTTGATAACTCAAATACAAACACTGTGGTAACATTTCGACCTTGGTGAGAACATATCTGCTTTAATTTTGTATGTACACAGCATAGTAACGTACATAGTGAAAGCCAATAATATACACAAAAATCTCGCAAGAACTTCTACATGTGGAGAAAAGCTGTTTAATAACATAACACCATTGACTTATGTGTAAATAACATGATTTTTTGTACTCTGTAGACTAGATAACTTATATAAAAATATCGTAGTTACTTTGACCCATACGGCGGAGGCGGATGGTGGACGGGGGAGCTTGTTCTTAAAATCGTGCCCTCGGTATTTTTGTGTAAATGACATGGTAATATAAGCGTCGCATAACCGATAAATTACATACAAACACCATGGTAACTTTCTGACCGAAAAAAATTATTGAAAATATAGCATCGCTAACTTTTGAATAAATACTATACTATGGTAATTTTCCTCAGACATACCTGATACCTTAGGTACAAAACACCATCGTAACATTCGTAACGGAGGAAAATGTGGTAGAAAAAATACTTCGTGAAAATTATATGAAAATAGCATGGCAATGTATGACCGCACACCTGATAACTTACGTATAAACACCAAGGTAACATTAATGGCAGGAAAAAAATGTTGAAAAACATAACCCGATAAATTATTTTGTAAATAGCATGCTCATATATGAACTACAAACATGATAACATCGGCACAAACACCACACTAACATTGAACAAAGGGGAAAAGGTTATTGAAAACATAAGACCGATAACTTTTGTGTAAATACCACGACAACTTACATACAACAAGTTTGGTAAGTTATGCAGCCCATGCATGATAACTCTTAAAAAAGAGAGTTGCGATGATTTTATTGGTCCCGGTGATTTTTTTTGTCAAAAATACCATGATAACTTATGTGGCTCAGGCGCTGTAAATTTTTATTAAAAGAGGTTGTCAAAATAGACAAACATCTAATGTTGTTTAAAGATCTCGTCGTGACAATTTATACGAAAACAGTTTTTGAATCAGACTGACGATTGAGCTACAAACCATTTTAAAATATACGTGGGAGAGTGTAGGATGAAATTACTTTTTTGCCTTATAGTGAATAATACGCGTAATTAGGAAAAAAAATGTGCATGTAATGAAAGTGGACGAGAAATGTATGTTGTCGTTAACCTTAACCATCACACAGTTGCTAGTTATCGCGATCCATTAGTGAGATATTGTTAACATTTTTTTCTTAAAAATATCATGGCTAAACTCAAGAGTATAAGTGACTCCCTCCCCTTGTTTTATCGTCCGAGCGTGCCGCCCACGGCTAGATAAGCCCGGACGCAAACCTGATCTCTACACATTCTTATTGCAATCTTAAACTATAAAATATGGCGTAGTTGGTCACTGGGTGCGAATATTTCAAAGATAAAAGGAGTGGTGTCCTTCCTGGTTGAGAAATTCATCTCTTGGGTTCACCTGGGACGTGTGTTGGCTACCATCGGGGCCGCCTTGACCACGAGCTACCTCGTGTAGCACGCTTGTGTTTGCAGTATTGAAGCCAGCTCTGCCATTGATAGGGTTGGTACAGCTGCTTCCAGTCCATACTTGCATTTCTAGGTGCTGAAACTTATCATGCCTGTCAATTACTACTTTCCTACCACGTGAATACGACCCAACCACGTGTAGCACGCTTGGGTTTGGAATTTTGAAGCATGCTCTGCCATTGTTAGGATTCGGACAGCTGCTGCCGGTCCAGTGTTGCATTTCTCCAGTTTGTCATACATGTCAATTAATATTAATACTACTGTACCACCGGACCAGTTGTCAATTACAGTAGTAGTACTATTAAACAATATGAGAAGTTGCGCAAAATTAATAGTATAGCCGGCTGCTGGCTATAAGCCATTACTATGTCATCTATAGCCCATCTTATAGTCAACATGTACAATAATTGATTACAAGAGTGTAATCAATTATATGACACATCTTCAGTCTCACAAAGTGCCTAGAAGCATGTGCTAGTGCTAAGGCATCTCCAATAACTGTAATTAAGATAGTTATTGGTAAACTTTGCCACCTAGGATATATGATGATGTGACAACAAATAAATGAAGAGAGAGAGGAAAGTTGTATGTAAATTAACCAACAGCTCTCGCACAAGCTCGATGCTAAATAGAGAGCAATTGCATATATTTCCTTTTGTCCTATTGGATAATTTAGATGCAACCATTGGAGTAGTTGTTTGGTCCCTTGTTGGTTGACGACATGGATAATTTTACCAACAAGACTACATAGAAACTATTGGAGATGTCCTAAGAGCCAGCTTACTTTCTCTTTCCCCTTCTTTTTCCTTCAACTAAACAAAAATATACTAATTTATTTCTTATAGCTCGCTGACTCAGCTCTATTGTACTTGCTCTTATGGTGCGATAGCGAAACACTCTGAAAGAGTGATTATTTCATGACACGTCTACCTAGTATAACTATGCATCTAGGTGGCAGATCTTGTTGCCCAAATATGACAAATGTGTAACAATGGTCCTAACCCCTCCCATCTTTTTTCCTCCGCATATAAGATCTGTTTGAGGTGGGAATTAATGAAGTTTGATCAATGTTATATAAAAAATCATCAACATTAGCAATATGAAATCAATATCATTAGATCCATCATGAATTACACTATCGCGCGTCATAAGTTTTATGTTGTAGGTGTTGATAATTTTTCATTTAAATATTGTCAAACTTTTCAAAGTTTGACCTTGGACAAATCTTAGATGCGGATTTAAAAGGACCGCAGGGAGTAGTATGCTTGACAATGCTGATTAGTCCCGTCGCCCCCATGAAGGTAGATTTTTGGTGTCCGGGCTACCTATATGACTTTACCTATGCGGGCTATTTCGCAAGTATCATAAAATCCTACACTACACATATCACCACACTACTATACCAAACATATATATCATGATATACTACACTAAGCATATCATAAAATTACTACACTAAGTAACATATCATGCAATGGTGGATAACATTCGTCCTTAGTGTCATACATGGATTTGCATAGGAAGCAAAAACAGCTATACACGTAGTGCACCGTTTCTTTGCCCACACGAATGGCATCCTGACATGTGCATCATGTGGCAGAAGTTTTTCCTAGAAGTTGTCTGTTCCATCTTCATCCAGCCTCGTTTTTTGGGCATACAGAGCTTTATCAAGTGCGTCATCATCATCTTCATTCGTGTTAAGATAGATAACAGTCAGCGTGGGGCTTTATCTTTTGAAGCATAAGCTGATCAATTCACCGCTGGTGAGACACATGTGGGTGTTGAAACGATCCCATCCGTCTCCTCCAATCTAGGGCATAGCTTGTCCCTTTTAGACCACAATAGTGTAGCCCCCCCCCCCAGCGTCGAAGATCACGGCGTCTTCGGCTAGATCATTGAATTCTAATCTCACGTTTCACGGGATGATATGTGTAACAAAAAAAAGGAAGCACACACAATGCATTAATAGATGTAGTAACAAAACCGAAATAATTAACTGTTAGAAGATTCATATTTGTTACCGCTACAGGAACAAAACTCGGCTAGAAGTAGATGTCGAACAACGAGCCAGTTCCAAAACTGTTTGCACCATTCTTCGCAAAACGTATTGAAAACTAAGTATAATGGGATTCTTGACTAATAAATCAACACTAAGTATAATCATATTCGATATTAATAAATCAATTTCTACTAAACATAATCAGATAACACCATGCCTGCTTAATCGGCTTCTAAACTAATAGTATTCTGCACTAATCGGAGTCTACACTAATATGTTTTTATACACTAGCATTGAGCATTCACAACTACTACACTAAAGCATACCATACGATACTTCACTAATAGAATACCAAAAAAACATACATTTTTCTGGCTGGGATCCGCCACGGGAAGGTGAAGCTACGGGAGGGGAAGAAGATGTAGTCAAGAGAGGGGGAGGGGAAGGTGAAAACGAAGAGATGAGTTGGACTAATATTTTTTTACTAGATAGGGCAGTTAAAATGGACTAGGGTTGGCGTGGGCCTAATGGCTATGCCATCCAAATCTGTACTAAAAAAACTCAGCAATTACCTATTGCATGGGAGAGAATTCCAACACATGCACTAATATAGTATCGGTGGCGTACCAATTTGTCCGACGCCAGTAGTATTTAGAAAATATAGTGCTGGCGTCAGTGGGAAATGGTGCGCCACCAACAAAGAGTCGTGACTAGACATCTCTTCACTAGTGGTGTGAGTGCTGTAGGACACATGAGACAAGTCACAAAGGCAGCGGCGCCCCGTCCGACAGGACGAGCATGGAGTCGCGCTTGAGCAGTCCCGTCGGTGACTTGATGAACTAATTTCTAGCATCATCGTTATAGAAAAAGTCCACGTGGAGAACAAAGGAGAAGAAATGCATTGTACACACCATGACGATGAATTTTTCAAAATATCTCCAAACACGGACACAAAATTAAACATATACAATGAAACAACCTACGAACCGATTACCTGAATGGAACTACAACATCGATGTAGTTCCTTTTCTTGTAGACCTTAGTTCGACTCAAAGCACTGTAATTAGATGGGACTAATAAATGGACGAGATTAAGATGAGCATTGCTCGGGCCTGGCTCACCAAAACAAGCCAATCGAGTGTTTTCTCGCATGCACACATAGATGAGCATTAACTTCCATGCTTTACCGGTCCAACGGTGAATGAAATCAACCAAACAGTCAAACCTCGTATTGTTCTAGTCTGCTGGGGCCTCCTGAGAGGAACCAAACATGCCCCAAGTTGCTTTATGTCGCGTTTGGATCTAGATTAGGATATCGCCAACAAAATTTACATTCAATTCGTAGTCAATTACCTTAAAATGACAAACTTATTGTTTTTAAATTTCAAACCCCATAAATTTTGGATGCAGCGTGTGTGGGATTGGCCCATACATATTTACTTCTTTTTTTCCGTGAAGAGCGGATTTTATTTACTCCAGCTTATACTAATACATTTCCTTTCATGGATGCATCCATGCATGCTACGCGTCCATAATAAAATGCGCGATTAAATGATACTAGAATTCCAAATTTAAAATTCTTGTTCTAGACAGGGCAACCCAATCTAGATTTTATTCAAACAAAAGTAGAAATATGTGAATCTCCAAACATGAACATATTTCGTTTATTCATATGCAACTCTACTATTGTAGTTTTCGCAGCTTGGAAAATCTTCGGGAGGCGGAGGAAGACTCGAGTCCATAGTTGGACCATTCTCCACCACGAGTGTTGTTGCCATGCCGGACGACGAGTGGTGCCCAAAATGACAATGCAGGAACCACACACCTGTTGTACGTAGATAAACCAGATTAAGTCAGATTTTGGAACTCTAATTAAGACATGTAGGAAACAACATCTAATGATCGACGCACACAATTAATTAGCGAATAGATTAATTACCTGGATTGTTTGTGACAAATCGGATGGCTGCCCACCCGAATAACGGGACCTGGACGGTGTTCTTCACCGGCGGATCCACCAGATTGTACGTCTTCACGTCTTTCTCGGCGTCATATTGTCCGAACCCCTGAGCGATGACGAAGAAGTTGTGGCCATGGAGGTGCATGGGGTTAGAGTACGAGGACGCCAGCACCGGGCTATGGAACACGATCTCCACCGTGGAGTTGTACCGCAGCCTTCTCATCGATGATGCCATGGATACAGGCTCGACCTTGTTGCTATAGTTAAACATCCTGGGTGCCCTGTCAGGTAGTTCCCGCAGCGTGCCAATGCCGCTCATGTTGCCATCGTAGTGCGCCTTGAGCAATGGTGTCGTCGCGGGGAGCTGGAAGGAGACGTTGTTTATCACGCCCCTCGTATTAGTAAGAGTGTTGCAGGATGATTCGCCTTCCCTACAAAAGAAGCCCCCGTCAAGGGCATAGAAGAGGTGCTCATGGACGTCCACCGGCACTGGGCGCAGCAGCGGGTGAGGCTGCAGGCTCGTCAAGTTGCCATGGAAGTAGAAGGAAGTGGCCTCGTCGTGCTCGTCCGGCATTTCAGGCGCCATTATTGATGAAGTACTATCAGATAGAGCTTTCTCTTCTTGTTTTCTTGTACTGTCACTGTATTGCACTATCCCTCTTGAGATGAAGAGAGGGATCTGGATCACAGGCTTGGGTGGTTGGGTTGCCTTGGCGACCATGTAGTATCTTCCAGAAGGATGGGCGTCGGCGACAAGCAGAGCATCCACCGTCTCACCTGGCGCAATCGCAATGACATCTGTGGTGTACGGCTTGACATAGTTGGCGTCGGCAGCCACCACCGTAAAATTGTGGCCAGCAACCTTCAAGTAATACTCTGAGCTTAGCGCAGCGTTCACTATCCGTAACAAATATGTCTTGCCATGCTCCACGTTCAAAATGCTGCTTTCTTTGACGGTCCCTATAAAATCCAGGCAGTATAGTTCTGTAAATTTGTGTGTCCAGAAAATTGGGCTGAAATTTTGTGTTAAAATGCTAATTTGGGAGTGTCAGGAATGCTAGGTTGAGATTTACTCTACATGTAATTAAAGCTAGAGGTGCTCGAAATTAGGCTGGTCACAATGAAAATATCATAATACGAAACGGTATCACATTAAATGAGTATCATGCATGTCAACTAGGTATTTTTGTTGAGGTGTCACCCAAATAAATAAGGAAAAAATATGATATCGTATCATATTAAATGTTGTACTAGATCACTATGATACCATAATTATGATAGTATGCATTGTGAAAGTAGTATTATATATAATATCATATGCACTATACTAGTCCCAGCCTTATGTACTTCAGGAGTAGTACTATCTAGGAGTATACCGCAGGAGTACTAGTGCTCGAAATTATGTCAAACAAAGGAAGTACTAGCAATTACCAGAGCAGTTGTACAGATCTCCAGGCTTCCCATTAATGGTAGCTGCACTCGGCGTATCAAAATAGTAACCCTGCCTAAGGTTCTTGTCTAGCTGATCAAGGTCCATCTCCCACCAGGTTCTTGTCAGGCTTGGAAAACGGGTATGAGCTCGCTCCAGATCTTGGCCGGATGATCAAGGCGCCATGGATGCTTGCCCGGAGACTGCCAACGTGAGCGTGCCACCACAATGTGCCCTCCTGGCCAGCGACGTCGAATCGGTAGGTGAAGTTCTTGTTCGGCTGGATGGGGCATTGGGTTATCATCCCCGGTCCATCTGCCCAGCAGTTCAGTTGCATCTTGAGTCCATGCCTGCATGTATCATGGAAAATCTTTGATTGCCTCTTCTCTCTCTCTGCAGAATATAAACAAATATACACGCCACAAGCACACTTGTACAGGAGGTAAAGTTGCATTTATCTTCGTTTTAATATAGTGATATACTTACCAGTGAATTGTTAATCCATAGGGGGACTTGTTGATGACATGAACAGCCACCGAGTCTCCTTCATTAACCTCTATCGCTGGACCTGGGAGTTGCCCGTTCACCACAGTGACCAGCGTGTCGTTGCACAACCGATTTAGATTAACCTGGCTCACCTATATTCCAGCAAATCAATCATTTATGTTTCTTCATATTGTAGTACGTACAAAAAGAAGGACCAAGGAGGCTAACTAGAGCTTACAACAAAGGTGTGCTCGACAAGCGCCGCTTCGCCGTCACCGGCCGCTGCTAGGACTGCAGCGATGAAGAACGCAACGACAACTGCCATGGCTGCCATCTGGCGAGAGCTAGTAAGCTTCTGGTATGGATGCTTGGTACACAAGGATGTATGCCATATATATAGTGTTTCACGCGCGGAGGGCGGATGGGATTTATTAATGCATTGCTTTTAGATGTACATATAGTACACGAAAAAATATGGCAATTTCTAGTGCACAGGCACAACAAACCGTTTTCGCGACACTAGTGAGCGAGACTCGGGATGCATTTGATCTGCATCTCACGGTCCCTGCCACCGCCTCCTCGTGCATCAGCCACCACTGCTCACTGCCACCTCCGGAGGTATAAGAGCATCTGGCATCTTAAACCCTCTTTAACGCGCTTGGTCAGACTATCAATCACTGACCGGTTAAGAAAACAAATCTAGTTGGACGCCTCAAACGGGCGTGAGAACTCCAGACTGACCTATATGCCTCGTGTCTAGCTTAAATGTAAGGCGGATATATAGATGCCCGGGAACACCCAAGCGTATCGCCACGTCAGACATGCCCATCCTGACCCTATAAATGTCCTCTCTGATGAGCCCTAGACCGTAGTTCACTCGGTTCATTTCACTCTTTACGTTCACTCCTCTTCTCAATCTGTCGGTTCCTCTCTATATTCGATCCATGGCAGATGACCGCAACAACTTCGGGTCCGGCACAACGAGAGCAGCGTCAATTCGGTTGTTCTTTGCAACCCTTTGCAGCGCTTGCGCATAGATCAAAGCGGCACTAGCGGGGGACGCCGTCCGTTTCGCCCACCGTCGCAGTGCGGGCTACGCCCCAGGTCCTACTGTCCGGTGCACACAACCGGTTGGAGCGCCGCCTGCTCCGCCTCACTCCATGCACTACCCCCTCCCGCTATGCATCACTTCTAGTAGCATTTTAAAGAAGTGAATTTCTGTTTTTACCCTGTACTTGTACATGTGTGACAAATATTGTCTCATTTGGTGAAACTTGTACCAGAATATCATATTTTAAAGACTTTTAACGCGGTTTTACCCAAACTTCGCATTTTGCTTATTTATGTTAGATATGATCGACATGTTGCGTCAATGATTCGTAAAAATATATGTACAGATCGTAGGGAAGAATTGACCATTATGTCCAGACTTTTCATGTCCATATGTTCCATTCCTCTGCCTCGTGTAAATATTTTTAGACCTCAGGCGTCACCTCACACCTTGCCTCATGGACACGTGTTAGAAAATGAGAGTCCAAAGCTTTTAAAGTGGTTATTGTAGATGAATTTTCTTTCAACGG
Organism: Hordeum marinum; assembly: GCA_022496015.1. NCBI lineage: Eukaryota > Viridiplantae > Streptophyta > Magnoliopsida > Poales > Poaceae > Hordeum > Hordeum marinum. The sequence continues at coordinate 28,301 of JAAAWK010000349.1, read as the reverse complement.
GGTAATGAATTTCACAAATGCATATTAGAAGGTAAAATATGAAAATGATAGAATGGGAAATGTTTCGCTCATGCCGGCTGATAGTCTCATGGAATCCGTCGCATGCTCTGCCGTTCGATCAAACATGATTGTAAAGTACAATCCCTAACTGAAAACATCCCACACGATCTGCGTACACACGTCTAAGCCATCATTATCCTTTAGTAAAGCCCCACCACATCACTTGACTTCTATAAGATCACCTATGTTGCAAAAGTCTCCTCTGCAACATCAACTACTCGCTTATGTTACAAAAAAATAAAGTAAACATTTTTTCCTACAACACGACCTCTTCTGCAAACAAATTTACAACAAGACTTTTGTTGTAAACATTTACGCAAGAAGACCTCCGTTGCAAAAATTTACGCAACAAGACCTCTGTTGCATTTTTTTGCAACAATAGCTCTGTTGCAATGGTGGATCGCGCTGCTCAGCCGCATGATAAAGCCATATCCAACGGCTCGTGACCAGGCTGATCTCTTTTCAGATCTTTTCAGATCAGCCGGCGAACGCGTAGCACGTCCCTTATAGACCGAAAAGACCATCTTTAAACATAATTGACAAAACTACCATGATGGTAGGCCCGAAGGACATCACGTCCTGCCGCCACAACTGAAGGAGCCCATAATGGCATGTTGAGCTAAACGGGTTCCAACGGGAAGCAACTAGTTAGCGAGCGCTCCCTCACAAGCGTTCCAGAGATCACTCCCACGTGCCGCCACTTGGCGTGTTCCCAGTCGCCGCCATGTGTCTCGTTCCGAGCGTTTCCTTCGGATTTTCTTTGCATGCGATTTCGCCTTTTTGGAATGGTTTTTTTCTAGATTTTTTTGGTGTTTAGGTTTTCCACTGTTCTTTTGTAGCCTTTGGAGAAAAAACGTGTTTTCTGTTTTTTTAAGAGGCACGGTTTTGCCTTCACGAGAGGCACGGCCCTGCCTCTCGAAAAGGGGAAAAACGCGTTTTCTGTTTTTATGTTTGACGAGAGACACGGTTTTGCTTCTTGGAGAGGCACGGTTTTTTCTTCGCGAGAGGCACAACCGTGCCTATCGGAAAGGAAAAAAAAGATAGCGTTTTCTGCTCTCTTTTTTGCGACAGGTACGATTTTGCTATTGCGAGAGGCATAGCCGTGCCTCTTCCAAAGGAAAAAACGCGTTTTCTGCCCTATATTTTTTCCACGGGAGGCAAGTGTTTGCTTCCGCAAGAGGCACGATTTTTCCTTCGCGAGAGGCACGGTCCTTGCCTCTCAGCAGGAAAAAAACACGTTTTCTGTTTTTTTCTATCGCGTGAGGCACAGTTTTTTTGTCCGTTTTTTCGTGAAAAGAAAAGTTCGTCAAAACCTATCAACATGTGATCTAGTTTTGAAGGTCTCGACGCGGGAAAGCCAGCGATGAAAATAGCTTGAGATTTGAACGCACGATTTACGAGATAAAATATCTTGAAAAAGCGAATCTATGAAAAAAGGGAAGACTCCCAGGTTGCGACAAGCGGTACACATGCAGTGCGCCACCTTTCGCAATCTGGGGAGGTGGGAGTAGTCGCTGTAAGGTGTACTCCTCAACTAGTGATTTCGGTTCCAATGTGGAAATTGCTTTTGGGGGCCTCCAAATGCAAAATTCAAAATTCATAAAAATCCATATTTTTACATTTGAAAAAATTCTAAAGAAAAATTACAGAGATAAGTGAGGGTGTAACACACATGTGTTTTAAATTTTCAGAAAAAAACATGTTGAAATGAAGCCTGTAAAAAACAAATCTAAGACTTTTTAACACATGATACTATTCATAGTCTCAGGTCATGGATTTGTTTTTTTCGTGTAGATCATATTTTCGCGTGTTGGTCTTGTAAACTGGAGTCTTGATATATTTTTTGTATGTTACTTAATTTATTTCTCTCTTCATTGCCACATAATTAAATTTATCGAGTCGGACCTTTATGTTACTGCTAAAGTTGCTCCAGTGTCAAGTCAAAAAAAAAGTTCCTCCCAGTATGGATAGTCTATACAGATTCGAGCACTGCTGGGGAATGGAAAACGGAAGAATTGGTTTTGTCCGCCACGCTGTGTGGCGGTACCATGTGAAAAGGAGTCTGTCAACATCGTGGCAGGCACCTACTGGTCGCACACATACGCAGGCAACGTATGCACGGTTGCGGCCGACACGGCAATCTCCTCCTCCTCCTCATAATCGACTCTAACACATTGTAGCACATAATAACACATTGTATCTAGTACCTTGTCCTCTCTCATAGGACCTACTCTATCCTCTCTTAGGTACAATATCATAAAACAAGATAGGCCCCGACTCTCCATTATGGAGAATGGAGATCATCCTGTCTCCAATTCTTGACCTACGCACAATGTTGCTTCCAAGTAGCTCTCTACGATTGATCATACATTTTTTCCAATCTTTCATTGTCATGCATTCATCGGTTTTAGAAACCCGATATGGACAGGAGTGATGCGTAGGCTGACCTGACCATGGTGGCCCAAACCTCATAACAACAACGCGACCTCTCGAAACATCAGATGAGGCAGACAATCCTTCGGCATTTCCTGTTGAAAAACATAGTAATAACTTTGTAGCTAGCAATGTAGTTTAGTTTTATAAGAATTTATGCAAAAGATGCACGGATGTCGTAATAGTAGAAAATTCTTACCATGCAATCTCCATGGATGTTACCTTAGTTCACCACGTGCACTAGTGGCACGTATTGACCATAATGTGGAAGAGTTCGATAATAGCTATTGTAATTCTAAAGATTATTAAGAAATGCGGTAAGATGGTCTTTCTCCTTATAAGTTAATTCTGCTTCATCATTGTTGTAGTAGGTTCTGTCTTCCATCTTTCGTACATTTTTTGAAGAATGAAAATAAGCTGTCAATGCAAATAAGTTATCAACTATTTTTAAATAAACAATATAAATTACTTAATAAATATGGTTGAGAAACTCACATAATGGTAGAACTGGAGGCGTCTGCACATCGACCCAAATGTCGATATTACCTTCAATTTCATTTTTTGGACGAGTATCAAAGATGATAAGCATATTAGGCTCAAACGCATAACCCTTGCATAGTTCTTTCAAACTTTTGTAGTCAAAAAAGCAGTAGGTGTCTGCATTGTATAATTTTACCGTAAAAGTATAACCATGCTCGGTCCTCAAGTAAACTATCTTTACCTCCATAGTGTTTTTAGTATTGAAACCAATTTTATCCAACACATCAATTCTTGCATGGCAGGGGATACGCTAGTAGAATCGTAAAAAATTAAAATTATAAGTTGAAGCAAAAAAGCAGAAGTCATGCTTAATTACGAAAATAGACTTGTCGTTGTGACTTACTATATTCACTTCGAAGGTCTTATCCAGCATGATGCTGAAGCGCCTACTATCAACTAGGAAAGGCTTGTCACACCGGCCGCGCTCGTCTTTGCAGTATTCGCACATAGAGAAATTCTTTTCGTTGTGAGACATTTTCTATATTCATAGTTGAAACATTTAAAATCGATCGAAGGAAACTACGAGAAAACTGATCAACACACATATCACTATTACTCAATACGCAACGGGTTGACTTTAGGTCTGTCGAGTCTTTCCTTCCTAAACTCTCATCTCACATATATGATGGGGCCATCGGTGATGGTGTCTCCTCCATTCGTCTCAGAGTGCATTGCACCAAAATATCTAGCACACTGGAACGAAGGAGAAGCGACCCCCACGACAACAGTCAGGATTCTTCCTGTTATATATATATATATATATATATATATATATATATATATATATATATATATATATCATGGAGGAGTCGAAACAGACCTAAAGTCAACCTGTTTCATATATCGAGCAATGACATAGAAAATTTTTCCTATGTTTTACCGAAATGACTTGCTAAACAAAAATACATTTATAATGAACTCGAATATAACATCACTAGTACATCATGCCGAATAATCCAGTTCAAGAATTACGACATGCTTTGGATCCTAATGCGTGTGTGACTTTCGGTCCGTCAAGGATTTCTTTAAATAACTCTCATATTTCATGGTGTCTTGGTGCGCTCTCACTGATATGGTGGTGTGTATATATTGGTGGGTACTCTCTCACAATAATAGTTTGACCGCCGGTGATGGACGCCCCCCTCTTTTCTTCTTGCGCAATATATCGACGAGTATATCGTAAAGCAGAGAAAAAAGAGGAGGTGCTCCCCACAACAACAGTCGGGATTCCTCCATTAAGAACACATATGAAAGTCATACAAGGAGTAACGACAGACCGAAAGTCACACACGCATTATACCGATAAAATATCACAAACACATTAACATTTATAATGAACTCGAATATAATATCACTAACACATCATCCCGAATAATCTAGTAAATGCATCGTCAAATATTAACCAATACATCTCGAATATTATCATATAAGATAACTAATACAGATCGAATATCCTAGAATCCAAAGTGGAGGACGGTGAACTCGGTTCGCTAGCGGTCTCTGAGTCACCGGCGGTGGACACCCAAAGATAATGAACCATCACGGGATCATAACTCGGATGAGATTTGTGAAGGATCTGCTAGGTATTGTCTAACCGGGCGTCCAACGCCGCCATGTAGCGACGGACATGCTCGTCCTCCTCCCTGACACGGCGACGTACCACCTCCATGGGTGTCTGCTCCCTTCGCACCAAAAGTGGCCCGCGTGACCGCCACCACAGAAGGTCCGGGTCGATGACAAGACCTAGATTCATCACCAACCTCCGAGCCCGGAAAGGTTAGCACCTCCCAGTGCCAGCCCCGCAGAGCCCAGTCCCGGACATGACGCCTATCAAGCAGGCTCTCGCGGACTACTCGACGACGAGGATGCGGACCGGGCATCGTCGACGTCGAGACAAATTCCTATGAGAACGTTTTCTTATCGTTTAATCACTATTTTTCATAAAACCCAATTTTTTCTGTAATCTAACATACACATACTAGTTTTTCCTAAGACTCCTAATAATTAAATAAAACATAAAACAACTAAAACATAAACATTCATCACATAAACATAGCCATAAACATAAACATAAACATAAACATTCATCACATAAACATAAACATAAACATAAACATTATTCACATAAACATAAACATAGCCATAAACATAAACATAAAGATAAACATAAACATAAACATAAAAATTCATTAAATAATACATAAATCCACAAAGCAGGGGCGGCGGCGGCTCACGGTGGGGGCTGCGGCGGCGATGTGGAGGGTACGGGTCGGCGAGGGAGAGCCGACGGCGATGGGGCCGGCGTGAGAGGCGACGGGGGAGGGGTGGTGAAGGGGGCGGCGGGGGTGGCGACGGGGGCGATGGGTGAAGGCAGCCGTCGACGGCGACGGAGGGCGCGTGAGATTCGGGCAGCCTGACGGTGTGGGTGGGGATGTGGCCTTCGTGGGGGAGAGAATGGGTCCAAAACTGCTAAGTGTTTGCTTATATACAGGGAGCATTGGTCCCGGTTCGTGGCACTAACCGTGACCAATGCCCACCTTTGGTCTCGGTTGGTGCCACCAACCGAGACCAAAGACCTACTTTCAGCAGCCCAAAGGGCGGGAAAGAGAGACCTTTGGTGCCTGTTGGTGGAACTAATCAGGACCAATGGTCCCTTTTCGTCAGCCGGCGGGCAACGGGGACCAAATGTTGGTATTATTCCCGGTTGGTTCCGGACTAAAGGTTGGTGCTGTCCGGGGACAAATGTTTAGTCCCACCTCGCTAGCTGAGAGGGCACGAGAGTGGTTTATAAGCGCTACTGCGCCAACCCTCTTGATCTCCTCTCAACTACAGGCTTACGGGCCTAACCGCACACTCTTCTGCCTGTGGGCCTACTTGTCCTTCTACGGGCCTGAATCCTGCCCCAAGTAGCTGTTGAGTTTCTGTTGGAAATATGCCCTAGAGGCAATAATAAATTGGTTATTATCATATTTCCTTGTTCATGATAATCGATTATTATCCATGCTATAATTGTGTTGATCGGAAACTCAGATACATGTATGGATACATAGACAACACCATGTCCCTAGTATGCCTCTAATAGACTAGCTCGCTGATCAAAGATGGCTATGGTTTCCTAGTCATGGACATGAGATGTCATTTGGTAACGGGATCACATCATTAGGAGAATGATGTGATGGACGAGAACGAAACTATAAACGTCGCATATGATCGTGTCAGTTTATTGCTACTCTTTTCTGCATGTCAAGTATCTGTTCCTATGACCATGAGATCATGCAACTCACTGACACCGGAGGAGTGCCTTGTGTGTATCAAACATCGCAACGTAACTGGGTGACTATAATGGTACTCTACGGGTATCTCCGAGGGTGTCTGTTGGGTTGGCATGGATCAAGACTGGGATTTGTTACTCCGTGTGATGGAGAGGTATCTTAGGGCCCACTCGATAAAACCACATCACAATATGCCTTGCAAGCAATGTGACTAAGTGTTAGCCACGGGATCTTGTATTACGGAACTAGTAAAGGGACTTGTCGGTAACGAGGTTGAACTAGGTATGGGGATACCGACGATCGAATCTCGGGCAAGTAACATATGGAGGAACAAAGGGAACATCATATGGGATTAACTGAATCCTTGACATAGAGGTTCGACCGATAAAGATCTTTGTAGAATATGTAGGAACCAATATGGGCATCCAGGTCCAGCTATTGGTTATTGACTATAGAGGCGTCTCGGTAATGTCTACATAGTTCTCGAACCCACAGGGTCTGCACACTTAAGGTTCGGTAACGTTTCCTTAGTATAGAGTTATGTATGGTGGTGACCGAAGGTTGTTCAGAGTCCCGGATTAGATCCGGACGTGACGAGGAGCTCCGGAATGGTCTGTAGGTAAAGATTGATATATAGGAAGTCTTGTTTTGGTCGCCGGAAAAGTGTCGGGCTCATCGGTAGTGTACCGGGAGTGCCGGTATTGTATCGGGGGACCATCGGGAGGGGTATTTCGACCCAAGAGGCTACATGGGATGTGGGAGGATGAATGCCAGCCCTTAGTGGCATGGTGGAAGTCCCACAAAGGGCCCATGTGGCTGGTAAGAAAAGCCCAAAGAGAAAAAGGTGAAAAAAGGCAAAAAGGCTAAATAAAGAAGTAGTCCTAGTCCTACTAGGATTGGAGGAGGATTCCTCCTCTCCTCCTTTCGCAAGAGGCCAAAGGGATGGCCCTTGTGCGCCAGCCTCCTCCCTCTCTTCTCCTATATACAGTAGAGGTTTTGAGGGTTTTGCGACACAAAAAAACAACCATGTGCTGCCTCTCCTCTTGATCGTAGTTTCTCCTTTAGATCGGTTTTTTGCGGTGCTTAAGCGAAGCCCTGCTGGAATAGCTCCACCACCATCGCCGCAACGCCGTTGCGCTGCCGGAGAAGTCATCTACCTCTCCGCTCCCTCTTGTTGGATCAAGAAGGCGGAGATCGTCATCGAGCTGTACGTGTGCTGAACGTGGAGGTGCCGTCCGCTCGGTGCTAGATCGGAAGGACCGTGATCAAGATCGCGAAACGATTCGTGATTGGATCGCGGGACGGATCATGATGGATCGCGGGACGGATCATGATGGGATCGCGGGACGCTCGGCAATTTTGATCGCGAAGACGTTCGACTACATCAACCGCGTTTCTTAACGCTTGCCGCTTAGCAATCTAGAAGGGTATGTCGATCCACTCTCGCTCTCGTAGATCCTCATCACCATGGATAGATCTTGCATGCTAGTAGGAAATTTTTTGTTTCCCATGCAACGTTCCACAACAGTTTCTAGTCGTATTCAGGCCGTGGTGGCCAAGTAGGCGGCATTTAAAAAAAAACAGATCCTGTTTTTTGTTTTGTTTTTTGCTTGATTTATTTTCTTTTGTTTCTACTTATAGTTTTTTAGTTATTCTTTTTGCTTTTAGGTCACAAAAATTATAAACATTCTGTTAGTGCTATTAGTTTCAAATTTGAAAATTTTAAATTTGAATTCATTGAAATTTGTGTGAATCACTAGTTTGTGAATAACTTTACTATAAAATAATATTGAAGAATATTATAGTTCATAAAATAATATTTAAATTGATTATTTTTAGTTCATTGTTTTTGCTATTAGGGTTTCATAAATGTTTTTTAGTTGATTCTTTTTGCTATTAGTTCATTGTTTGAGCTAAATGACCCTCAAATTGAAAAGCACCACAAATGAACTCTGAAAAGGTTGAAAGTTGGCATGGTATCATAATTTCACCCACATAGCATGTGCTAAAAAGTTGAGAGGGTTACAGCAAAAGCTGGATGCACTTCGTGTACAAAACAGACAGTCTCTTTAAAATTTGAGGGTTTTGGACGAAATCTCATCTGTTACAAACGGATTTCATTTTCTTCAACTTATTTGAACTCCAGACTTTTTGTGTGTTCAAAATGTACCATTCAAAGCCACATCATCAATTTTCACCCCTTTCTAACTTCATTTGTTATTTTTCATGCAGTTATTGTTTTTTTTTTGAGTTAAATGACCCTAAAATTGAAAAGCACTACAAATGAACTCTGAAAAGGCTGAAAGTTGGCATGGTATCATCATTTCATCCACATAGCATGTGCTAAAAAGTTGAGAGGGTTACGGAAAAAGCTGGATGCACTTCGTGTACAAAACGGACGGTGTCTTTCAAAGTATCAGGGTTTCGGACGGAAACTCATCTGTTACAAAAGGCTTTTCATTTTCTTGAACCTATTTGAACTCCAGACTTTTTGTGTGTTCAAAATGCACCATTCAAAGCCACATCATCAGTTATCATTTTTTTGAGCTAAATGAGCCTGAAATTGAAAAGCACTACAAAAAACTCTAAAAAGGTTGAAAGTTGGCATGATATCTTCATTTCACCCACATAGCATGTGCTAAAAAGTTGAGAGGGTTACGGCAAAAGCTGGATGCACTTCGTATCAAAACGGACAGTCTCTTTCGAAGTATCAGGGTTTCAGACGAAAACTCATTTGTTACAAAAGGCATTTCATTTCTTGAAATTATTTGAACTCCAGACTTTTTGTGTGTTAAAAATGCACCATTCAAAGCCACATCATCAATTTTCAACCCTTTGTGACTTCATTTGTTATTTTTGATGCACTTATTGATTTTTTGAGCTAAATGACACTAAAATTGAAAAGCACTACAAATAAACTCTGAAAAGGTTGAAAGTTGGGATGTTATCATTATTTTTTCCACACAGCATGTGCTAAAAAGTTGAGAGGGTTGCGGCAAAAGTTGGATGCACGTCATGTACAAAACGGACAGTCTCTTTTGAAGTATCGGGGTTTCGGACGAAAACACATCTGTTACAAAAGGCATTTCATTTGTTCACATGTAACTGCAGTAATATTCTGGATCAAAGGCATCATCATAATAGTTGTGGAGAGAAAGTCTTCACTTTTTCTTCGCTTGTGTCCTTTGTTTATTGTGTAGTAACCATGGATAATCTTCATTATTTAACATGGTGCTTGGGTCAGCCTTGACTTTGAAGGGAGGAATTTCCTGAAACTTGTCATAATCTTTAGACATGTGTGTCTTGACCTCCAATCCCACAATGTCTCTTTTGCCTAAAAGAACTATGTGATGCTTTGGCTGATCGTATGATGTATTCACTTCCTTATCTTTTCTTTTTCTCGGTTTGGTAGACATGTCCTTAACATAGAAAAGCAACGCCACATCATTGGATAGGACGAATGGTTCGTCTGGATACCCAAGATTGTTGAGATCCACCGTTGTCATTCCGTAATGCGGGTCTACCTGTACCCAGCCTCTTGTAAGATTGACCCATTTGCATCGAAACAAATGGACCTTCAAATCATGTCCATAGTCAAGTCCTCATATCTCCTCTATGTAACCATAATATGTGTCGACCTTCCCATTGGTCGTTGTTGCATCAAAGCGGATACCGTTGTTTTGGTTGGTGCTCCTTTGATCTTAGGCGATCATGTAAAATGTATTCCCATTTATCTCGTACACTTTGTAAGTCAATATAGTCGAAGATGGTCTCCTGGCCAACGAGTACAGCTCATCAGATAAAGTGTTGTCACACCTGAGACGTGTTTGCAACCAACTGCCGAAAGTCTTGATGTGTTCACATGTAATCCAGTCGTCACACTTCTCTGGGTGTTTGGAGCGCAGAAAGTTCTTGTGTTCATCGACATACGGAGTCACCGAGTTAGAATTCTTTAGAACTTTGTAGTTTGCTTGAGACCAAGAATGCCCGTCCCCACATATTATTGACTTTGCTCCTAGCGTGCCTTTTCCAGTCAGTCTCCCCTCATACCGCGATTGACGGAGACCAATCTTCTTAAGGTCAGGAATGAAGTCAACACAAAACCCAATGACATCCTCTGTTTGATGGCCCATGGAGATGCTTCCTTCTGGCCTAGCGTGGTTACAGACATATTTCTTTAGGACTCCCATGAACCTCTCAAAGGGGAACATATTGTGTAGAAATGACGCACGTCGACAAGGCCCAGATCGAAAATCACGTCGACTAGATGAACTAGGACGTGCGTCATGATATTGAAGAAGGATGGTGAGAACACCAGCTCGAAACTAACAAGACATTGCGCCACATCACTCCTTAACCTTGGTTGGATTTCTGGGTAGGTCACCTTCTGAGAGATTGCATTGAGGAATGCACATAGCTTCACAATGGCTAATCGAACGTTTTCCGGTAGAAGCCCCCTCATTGCGTCATAATCATGTGGCAGTCATGAGACTTTAGGTTCTGAAACTTTTTCTCTGCCATATTTATTATTCCCTTTATATTCGAAGAGAAGCCAGACAGGACATTCATACCGAGCAGGCATTCAAAGAAGATTTCCTTCTATTCTTTGGTAAGAGCATAGCTGGCAGGACCTTCATACTGCTTTGGAGGCATGCCGTCTTTTTCGTGAACACATTGCTGGTCCACCCGTGCCTCCGGTGTATCTTTTGTCATCCCATACATTCCCAATAAGCCTAGCAGATTCACGCAAAGATTCTTCGTCACGTGCATCACGTTGGTTGTAGAGCGGACCTCTAGGTCTTTCTAGTAGGGTAGGTCCCAAAATATAGATTTATTCTTCCACATGGGTGCACGTCCCTCAGCGTCATTTGGAAAAGATAGTCCGTCGGGACCCTTTCCAAAGATTACGTTAAAATCATTGACCATAGCAAGTATGTGATCACCGGTACAGATGGCGGGCTTCTTCCGGTGATCTGCCTCGCCTTTGAAATTCTTGCCTTTCTTTCGACATTGATGGTTGGTCGGAAGAAATCGACGATGCCTCAGGTACACATTCTTCCTGCAATTGTCCAGCTATATACTTTTGGTGTCATCTAAATAGTGCGTGCATGCGTGGTATTCCTTGTTTGTCTGTCCTGAAAGGTTACTGAGAGCAGGCCAATCATTGATGGTTACACATAGCAATGCATGCAGGTCAAAATCCTCATGTTTGTGCTCATCCCACACGCGTACACCGTTTCCATTCCGTAGCTGTAAAAGTTCTTCAACTAATGGCCTAAGGTACACATCAATGTCATTGTCGGTTTGCTTAGGGCCTTGGATGAGAACTGGCATCATAATGAACTTCTGCTTCATGCATAACAAAGGAGGAAGGTTATAAATACATAGAGTCACGGGCCAGGTGCTGTGATTGCTGCTCTAATCCCCAAAAGTATTAATGCCATCCATGCTTAAACCAAACCATACGTTCCTTGCGTCACCTGCAAACTCCTTCCAGTACTTTCTCTCGATTTTCTCCACTGCGACCCGTCAGCGGGTGCTCTCAACTTCCCGTATTTCTTACGGTCCTCTCTGTGCCATCGCATATTCTTGGCATGCTCTTTGTTTCTGAACACACATTTCAACCGTGGTATTATAGGAGCATATCGCATCATCTTGGCAGCAACCCTCTTCCTGGGGCGCTCGTCCTCAACATCATCAGGGTCATCGTGTCTTATCTTATAGCGTAATGCACCACATACCGGACATGCGTTCAGTTTCTCGTACTCACCGCGGTACAGGATGCAGTCATTAGGGCAGTCGGGCAATTCGTTTGGAAGCTTCTTCTTCAATATTTTCAGTGGCTTCTCAAATCCTTTGACAGGTACAACATTCTATGCCTTCCACTGCAGCAATTCCAGTGTGGTATCGAGCTTTGTGTTGCCATCTTCGCAATTGGGGTACAACCCTTTTTTGTGATCCTCTAACTTCAGCTTCTCCTTTTCACTTTCAAACTGTCTCTTTGCATCAACAATGACCCGGCGAAGATCATCATCGAGCACATCGTCTGATTCCTCTTGATCTTCAGCTTCCCCGGTTGCAGCATCACGGTATTCAGGGGGCACATAGTTGTAATCATACTCTTTTTCTTCGTCGTCTTCCATCATAACCCCTATTTCTTCGTGCTAAATCCAAACATTATTGTGTGGCATGAAACCCTTCACAAACAAGTGGCTGTGAAGGCTTTTCTAGTCAGAGTACGACTTCAAATTCCCACATGTAGGGCACACACAACATATAAAACCATTCTGCTTGTTTGCCTCGGCCACTTCGAGAAAATGATGCATCCCCTTAATGTACTCGTCGGTGCGTCTGTTACCGTACATCCATTGCCGGATCATCTACGTGTATTATATATAATTAAGTGTGTCAAAAACCATTACAGAACATCACGAATACAGAAGTGACCAAATTAATAGAAGTTCATCATCACATTAAAACCAAACCATGGCACTACATAATAAGAAACAATAATTAAAGTAAGAAAATCATACGAGTAAGTAAATTTTCTTTTAGAAAGAAGATAAGATCAATAGGCTCACCACGCGCGGGCGATCGACGGCGGTTTCAGGACGGGCACGGGACAGGACGGACCGCCAAACCTAGACAAATCTTGACGAAAATGGAGTTTGGAAAAGGAGTTTCGAGAGAAGAAAGCTTAGGTGTGGCTCGGGCATTTCATCGAACACCTCATGTGCATAGGAGGTGAGCTAGAGCACCACAAAGCTCTAACACTACTGTCCTGGAAAAATAGAGCACTCCACGTCTCTGCCAGCGGCGGGCGAGGGTTTATATAGGCAGATCATTGGTCCCGGTTCATGGCTGGAACGGAGACCAAAGGTCTCCCTTTGGTCCCGGTTCATGGCTGGAACCGAGACCAAAGGTCTCCCTTTGGTCCCGGTTCCAGCCACGAACCGGGTCCAATGGTCGTGGGTCAGGAGCGAGGCACATTCATCCCGGTTCATGCCTAGAACCGGGACCAAAGAGGCCAGATGAACCGGAACCAATGGCCCACGTGGACCGGCCGGCCCCCTGGGCTCACGAACCGAGACAATTGCCACCTTTGGTCCCGATTTGTGAGCGAACCGGGATTAATGGAATTAGGAGGCCCGAACCCATGCCTTGTTTTCTACTAGTGCTGGGAGGCTTTTTGGCTAGCTACATATACATATACAACATGGGCTGGAATGGCTTATCTATTTTGTTTTTCCGTTCTATACCAGTGTTGGAACGAGAATGGACGTTTGGAGGCCGAGCTCCATGGAGCTCTATACTTTTTTAAAATCCAAATTTCAATTTTTTTGGTTTTAAACAAATCTGAAAACAATTATGCAAGTAAAGAAGGATGTTACGCGTAAGTGTAAATTTTAGGATCATATAATAAGTTTTCGCGCATCGCAGAGCGCTGGCTCCAGCGACCACTGCAACAAATTACGCACGCGCCATTCTAGCAGAAGCGCTAAAAAAAATATAGCGCGTGATACACATACCTATACATAGATAGTTCATAGGGTAGACAAATAAAAGCCATACGCAGCTAGTTCAACATAGATAGTTCAACAAGATAGTTCATCTACTCCGACTCCGACTACTACTCATCGTCCTCCTCCGACTGTGACTCCAACTCGGTCATGTTATCCTCCGACATCGAAATGAAGGCATCAATCTACCGTTCATTGTTGGGGTCCCAGGTCGACGCTTCTCCAAGCTCCATGTTGAAGAGTGCGGCAGCCTTCCATGTACGTCTGTCCTCGCGGTAGGTGGCTTGCTTCGCCCTCCTCTCCGTCCTCCTTTACGCATAGAATTCGCACTCGTTGACGACGTCCCGCGGGAAGCGTTGGCACCACACCGCCATGGCCTGCTCGTCCATCTCAGCGACGCCGAGGCTGCGCTCCCGCCTCCGGTTGTCGTGACGATCCTCGTCGGTGACAAGCTGCAGGGGAGGCGCGAGCTCCTGCGCCTGCTCCCGCGTCGCCACCTCGGGGCAATTCTTCTCCCTACGAGGCCGTCGGAGGTGCCATGCCGCCTGGTCGTATGCGCGGGTGGCCTCTTGGGCGTTGTCGAAAGTGCCGAGGCCATGGCACATCTTGCCGGACCGGATCTAGGCGGAGAAGGCGCCGAAGAGGCGCGCCCGGACGCCGCGGTAGCCCGAAGTTCCACGGTGGTGGGGCGGCATGGTTGAGTGGCGGCGGCCAGGCGACATAGAGCAGGAAGAGAGCGCCGGAGGACGCGTGACGAGGCGGACTGCGATGGGAGGGCACGTGGGGAGGCGAACAGTGGTGGGCGGGCGCTGGATTTATAAAGTGCGTCAAACGCCGCGCGTCAAAACTAGCACACGTTTGGCTGTTTTTTCGCGTGCGCGATCTTTTCCAGCGCCTGAATATCCTGCGCACGCTGGAGCGCATGAAATCGCTTCCCGCGCGCTAAAACCAACGTTTACCGCGCACACATTTTTTACAGCAACCGTTGGAGATGCTCTAAGGAGGTCCCGGCTAGACTAGAATGCTAGGCTCCTCTCTCTCTTTCTCTCTTGTGCTGATGCTTCCAGGCTTGCGGTTACTGCCAGCTCGTCCCTAACAGTGACTAGGGCTAATGCACACAAGCTGTTCGTTTCTGTACCTAAAAAAACGATAGTGTGTTTCTTGAAGGTTTTACCTTGCTCAAGTTTTTACGTCTTTTCTTATATCTCTGGGTTTTTGCCATGCTCGTTTGACCTGTTGTGAGTGTTAACAAAAAACCTATCAGCAGGATGAGCATCGACATGATAATGTATTTTTTATAATTTTTATATCTTGGGGGTAATGGAACCATGGACATGATAATGTATAGAAGATTTGTGGGCCGTCTACTGAGCTTACAGATCAGAAATATGCAGCAGCAAATAATGTGGTAGTTGGCAGCACGATGTTGATAAGTCGATCACATGCATCGTTGCCGGGTCTCTCTATGTCAATAATATGATCATTCTGGATGTTCCACAATCCAACAACCTACAAGTTAACCAAGTTATTTACAAGTGAATTCACGACTCTATAAGCGACCTAAACAACATAAATAGTCATGAATGTATTCATTTTTTTTCTTTTGAACAAGTTCAGACGAAACGAATGCAAATGTAAATAACATGATAAATTACACACGTCCGAGTTGATAACTCAAATACAAACACTGTGGTAACATTTCGACCTTGGTGAGAACATATCTGCTTTAATTTTGTATGTACACAGCATAGTAACGTACATAGTGAAAGCCAATAATATACACAAAAATCTCGCAAGAACTTCTACATGTGGAGAAAAGCTGTTTAATAACACAACACCATTGACTTATGTGTAAATAACATGATTTTTTGTACTCTGTAGACTAGATAACTTATATAAAAATATCGTAGTTACTTTGACCCATACGGCGGAGGCGGATGGTGGACGGGGGAGCTTGTTCTTAAAATCGTGCCCTCGGTATTTTTGTGTAAATCACATGGTAATATAAGCGTCGCATAACCGATAAATTACATACAGACACCATGGTAACTTTCTGACCGAAAATTTTTATTGAAAATATAGCATCGCTAACTTTTGTATAAATACTATACTATGGTAATTTTCCTCAGACATACCTGATACCTTAGGTACAAAACACCATCGTAACATTCGTAACGGAGGAAAATGTGGTAGAAAAAATACTTCGTGAAAATTATATGAAAATAGCATGGCAATGTACGACCGCACACCTGATAACTTACGTATAAACACCAAGGTAACATTGATGGCAGGAAAAAAATGTTGAAAAACATAACCCGATAAATTATTTTGTAAATAGCATGCTCATATATGAACTACAAACATGATAACATCGGCACAAACACCACAGTAACATTGAACAAAGAGGAAAAGGTTATTGAAAACATAAGACCGATAACTTTTGTGTAAATACCACGACAACTTACATACAACAAGTTTGGTAAGTTATGCAGCCCATACATGATTATTCTTAAAAAAGAGAGTTGCGATGATTTTATTGGTCCCGGTGATTTTTTTTGTCGAAAATACCATGATAACTTATGTGGCTCAGGCGCTGTAAATTTTTATTAAAAGAGGTTGTCAAAATAGACAAACATCTAATGTTGTTTAAAGATCTCGTCGTGACAATTTATACGAAAACAGTTTTTGAATCAGACTGACGATTGAGCTACAAACCATTTTAAAATATACGTGGGAGAGTGTAGGATGAAATTACTTTTTTGCCTTATAGTGAATAATACGCGTAATTAGGAAAAAAAATGTGCATGTAATGAAAGTGGACGAGAAATGTATGTTGTCGTTAACCTTAACCATCACACAGTTGCTAGTTATCGCGATCCATTAGTGAGATATTGTTAACATTTTTTTCTTAAAAATATCATGGCTAAACTCAAGAGTATAAGTGACTCCCTCCCCTTGTTTTATCGTCCGAGCGTGCCGCCCACGGCTAGATAAGCCCGGACGCAAACCTGATCTCTACACATTCTTATTGCAATCTTAAACTATAAAATATGGCGTAGTTGGTCACTGGGTGCGAATATTTCAAAGATAAAAGGAGTGGTGTCCTTCCTGGTTGAGAAATTCATCTCTTGGGTTCACCTGGGACGTGTGTTGGCTACCATCGGGGCCGCCTTGACCACGAGCTACCTCGTGTAGCACGCTTGTGTTTGCAGTATTGAAGCCAGCTCTGCCATTGATAGGGTTGGTACAGCTGCTTCCAGTCCATACTTGCATTTCTAGGTGCTGAAACTTATCATGCCTGTCAATTACTACTTTCCTACCACGTGAATACGACCCAACCACGTGTAGCACGCTTGGGTTTGGAATTTTGAAGCATGCTCTGCCATTGTTAGGATTCGGACAGCTGCTGCCGGTCCAGTCTTGCATTTCTACAGTTTGTCATACATGTCAATTAATATTAATACTACTGTACCACCGGACCAGTTGTCAATTACAGTAGTAGTACTATTAAACAATACGAGAAGTTGCGCAAAATTAATAGTATAGCCTGCTGCTGGCTATAAGCCATTACTATGTCATCTATAGCCCATCTTATAGTTAACATGTACAATAATTGATTACAAGAGTGTAATCAATTATATGACACATCTTCAGTCTCACAAAGTGCCTAGAAGCATGTGCTAGAGCTAAGGCATCTCCAATAACTGTAATTAAGATAGTTATTGGTAAACTTTGCCACCTAGGATATATGATGATGTGACAACAAATAAATGAAGAGAGAGAGGAAAGTTGTATGTAAATTAACCAACAGCTCTCGCACAAGCTCGATGCTAAATAGAGAGCAATTGCATATATTTCCTTTTGTCCTATTGGATAATTTAGATGCAACCATTGGAGTAGTTGTTTGGTCCCTTGTTGGTTGACGACATGGATAATTTTACCAACAAGACTACATAGAAACTATTGGAGACGTCCTAAGAGCCAGCTTACTTTCTCTTTCCCCTTCTTTTTCCTTCAACTAAACAAAAATATACTAATTTATTTCTTATAGCTCGCTGACTCAGCTCTATTGTACTTGCTCTTATGGTGCGATAGCGAAACACTCTGAAAGAGTGATTATTTCATGACACGTCTACCTAGTATAACTATGCATCTAGGTGGCAGATCTGGTTGGCCAAATATGACAAATGTGTAACAATGGTCCTAACCCCTCCCATCTTTTTTCCTCCGCATATAATATCTGTTTGAGGTGGGAATTAATGAAGTTTGATCAATGTTATATAAAAAATCATCAACATTAGCAATATGAAATCAATATCATTAGATCCATCATGAATTACACTATCGCGCGTCATAAGTTTTATGTTGTAGGTGTTGATAATTTTTCATTTAAATATTGTCAAACTTTTCAAAGTTTGACCTTGGACAAATCTTAGATGCGGATTTAAAAGGACCGCAGGGAGTAGTATGCTTGACAATGCTGATTAGTCCCGTCGCCCCCATGAAGGTAGATTTTTGGTGTCCGGGCTACCTATATGACTTTACCTATGCGGGCTATTTCGCAAGTATCATAAAATCCTACACTACACATATCACCACACTACTATACCAAACATATATATCATGATATACTACACTAAGCATATCATAAAATTACTACACTAAGTAACATATCATGCAATGGTGGATAACATTCGTCCTTAGTGTCATACATGGATTTGCATAGGAAGCAAAAACAGCTATACACGTAGTGCACCGTTTCTTTGCCCACACGAATGGCATCCTGACATGTGCATCATGTGGCAGAAGTTTTTCCTAGAAGTTGTCTGTTCCATCTTCATCCAGCCTCGTTCTTTGGGCATACAGAGCTTTATCAAGTGCGTCATCATCATCTTCATTCGTGTTAAGATAGATAACAGTCAGCGTGGGGCTTTATCTTTTGAAGCATAAGCTGATCAATTCACCGCTGGTGAGACACATGTGGGTGTTGAAACGATCCCATCCGTCTCCTCCAATCTAGGGCATAGCTTGTCCCTTTTAGACCACAATAGTGTAGCCCCCCCCCCCCCCCCCCCCCCGAGCGTCGAAGATCACGGCGTCTTTGGCTAGATCATTGAATTCTAATCTCACGTTTCACGGGATGATATGTGTAACAAAAAAAAGGAAACACACACAATGCATTAATAGATGTAGTAACAAAACCGAAATAATTAACTGTTAGAAGATTCATATTTGTTACCGCTACAGGAACAAAACTCGGCTAGAAGTAGATGTCGAACAACAAGTCAGTTCCAAAACTGTTTGCACCATTCTTCGCAAAACGTATTGAAAACTAAGTATAATGGGATTCTTGACTAATAAATCAACACTAAGTATAATCATATTCGATACTAATAAATCAATTTCTACTAAACATAATCAGATAACACCATGCCTGCTTAATCGGCTTCTAAACTAATAGTATTCTGCACTAATCGGAGTCTACACTAATATGTTTTTATACACTAGCATTGAGCATTCACAACTACTACACTAAAGCATACCATAAGATACTTCACTAATAGAATTCCAAAAAAACATACATTTTTCTGGCTGGGATCCGCCACGGGAAGGTGAAGCTACGGGAGGGGAAGAAGATGTAGTCAAGAGAGGGGGAGGGGAAGGTGAAAACGACGAGATGAGTTGGACTAATATTTTTTTACTAGATAGGGCAGTTAAAATGGACTAGGGTTGGCGTGGGCCTAATGGCTATGCCATCCAAATCTGTACTAAAAAAACTCAGCAATTACCTATTGCGTGGGAGAGAATTCCAAAGGCAGGGGCGCCCCGTCCGACAGGACGAGCATGGAGTCGCGCTCGAGCAGTCCTGTCAGTGACTTGATGAACTAATTTCTAGCGTCGTCGTTATAGAAAAAGTCCACGTGGAGAACAAAGGAGAAGAAATGCATTGTACACACCATGACGATGAATTTTTCAAAATATCTCCAAACACGGACACAAAATTAAACATATACAATGAAACAACCTACGAACCGATTACCTGAATGGAACTACAACATCGATGTAGTTCCTTTTCTTGTAGACCTTAGTTCGACTCAAAGCACTGTAATTAGATGGGACTAATAAATGGACGAGATTAAGATGAGCATTGCTCGGGCCTGGCTCACCAAAACAAGCCAATCGAGTGTTTTCTCGCATGCACACATAGATGAGCATTAACTTCCATTCTTTACCGGTCCAACGGTGAATGAAATCAACCAAACAGTCAAACCTCGTATTGTTCTGGTCTGCTGGGGCCTCCTGAGAGGAACCAAACATGCCCCAAGTTGCTTTATGTCGCGTTTGGATCTAGATTAGGATATCGCCAACAAAATTTACATTCAATTCGTAGTCAATTACCTTAAAATGACAAACTTATTGTTTTTAAATTTCAAACCCCATAAATTTTGGATGCAGCGTGTGTGGGATTGGCCCATACATATTTACTTCTTTTTTTCCGTGAAGAGCGGATTTTATTTACTCCAGCTTATACTAATACATTTCCTTTCATGGATGCATGCATGCATGCTACGCGTCCATAATAAAATGCGCGATTAAATGATACTAGAATTCCAAATTTAAAATTCTTGTTCTAGACAGGGCAACCCAATCTAGATTTTATTCAAACAAAAGTAGAAATATGTGAATCTCCAAACATGAACATATTTCGTTTATTCATATGCAACTCTACTATTGTAGTTTTCGCAGCTTGGAAAATCTTCGGGAGGCGGAGGAAGACTCGAGTCCATAGTTGGACCATTCTCCACCACGAGTGTTGTTGCCATGCCGGACGACGAGTGGTGCCCAAAATGACAATGCAGGAACCACACACCTGTTGTACATAGATACACCAGATTAAGTCAGATTTTGGAACTCTAATTAAGACATGTAGGAAACAACATCTAATGATCGACGCACACAATTAATTAGCGAATAGATTAATTACCTGGATTGTTTGTGACAAATCGGATGGCTGCCCACCCGAATAACGGGACCTGGACGGTGTTCTTCACCGGCGGATCCACCAGATTGTACGTCTTCACGTCTTTCTCGGCGTCATATTGTCCGAACCCCTGAGCGATGACGAAGAAGTTGTGGCCATGGAGGTGCATGGGGTTAGAGTACGAGGACGCCAGCACCGGGCTATGGAACACGATCTCCACCGTGGAGTTGTACCGCAGCCTTCTCATCGATGATGCCATGGATACAGGCTGGACCTTGTTGCTATAGTTAAACATCCTGGGTGCCCTGTCAGGTAGTTCCCGCAGCGTGCCAATGCCGCTCATGTTGCCATCGTAGTGCGCCTTGAGTAATGGTGTCGTCGCGGGGAGCTGGAAGGAGACGTTGTTTATCACGCCCCTCGTATTAGTAAGAGTGTTGCAGGATGATTCGCCTTCCCTACACAAGAAGCCCCCGTCAAGGGCATAGAAGAGGTGCTCATGGACGTCCGTCGGCACTGGGCGCAGCAGCGGGTGAGGCTGCAGGCTCGTCAAGTTGCCATGGAAGTAGAAGGAAGTGACCTCGTCGTGCTCGTCCGGCATTTCAGGCGCCATTATTGATGAAGTACTATCAGATAGAGCTTTCTCTTCTTGTTTTCTTGGGCTGTCACTATATTGCACTATCCCTCTTGAGATGAAGAGAGGGATTTGGATCACAGGCTTGGGTGGTTGGGTTGCCTTGGCGACCATGTAGTATCTTCCAAAAGAATGGGCATCGGCGACAAGCAGAGCATCCACCGTCTCACCTGGCGCAATCGCAATGACATCTGTGGTGTACGGCTTGACATAGTTGGCGTCGGCAGCCACCACCGTAAAATTGTGGCCAGCAACCTTCAAGTAATACTCTGAGCTTAGCGCAGCGTTCACTATCCGTAACAAATATGTCTTGCCATGCTCCACGTTCACAATGCTGCTTTCTTTGACTGTCCCTATAAAATCCAGGTAGTATAGTTCTGTAAATTTGTGTGTCCAGAAAATTGGGCTGAAATTTTGTGTTAAAATGCTAATTTGGGAGTGTCAGGAATGCTAGGTTGAGATTTACTCTACATGTAATTAAAGCTAGAGGTGCTCGAAATTAGGCTGGTCACAATGAAAATATCATAATACGAAATGGTATCACATTAAATGAGTATCATGCATGTCAACTAGGTATTTTTGTTGAGGTGTCACCCAAATAAATAAGGAAAAAATATGATATCGTATCATATTAAATGTTGTACTAGATCACTATGATACCATAATTATGATAGTATGCATTGTGAAAGTAGTATTATATATAATATCATATGCACTATACTAGTCCCAGCCTTATGTACTTCAGGAGTAGTACTATCTAGGAGTATACGGCAGGAGTACTAGTGCTCGAAATTATGTCAAACAAAGGAAGTACTAGCAATTACCAGAGCAGTTGTACAGATCTCCAGGCTTCCCATTAATGGTAGCTGCACTCGGCGTATCAAAATAGTAACCCTGCCTAAGGTTCTTGTCTAGCTGATCAAGGTCCATCTCCCACCAGTCGCCTGTAATTCAATCAAGAAACGCAAAACCTCTAAGACCACATTTAACTCACCAGGCCGGATTATGTATCTGCATCTAGCACTGGTTACGTATATATTTTTTGCAAACCTATAATGATTGGGATCTCCTTGTCAGGCTTGGAAAACGGGTATGAGCTCGCTCCAGATCTTGGCCGGATGATCAAGGCGCCATGGATGCTTGCCCGGAGACTGCCAACGTGAGCGTGCCACCACAATGTGCCCTCCTGGCCAGCGACGTCGAATCGGTAGGTGAAGTTCTTGTTCGGCTGGATGGGGCATTGGGTTATCATCCCCGGTCCATCTGCCCAGCAGTTCAGTTGCATCTTGAGTCCATGCCTGCATGTATCATGGAAAATCTTTGATTGCCTCTTCTCTCTCTCTGCAGAATATAAACAAATATACACGCCACAAGCACACTTGTACAGGAGGTAAAGTTGCATTTATCTTCGTTTTAATATATATATATATATATATATATATATCTTTTGAATAATATGGTGATATACTTACCAGTGAATTGTTAATCCATAGGGGGACTTGTTGATGACATGAACAGCCACCGAGTCTCCTTCATTAACCTCTATCGCTGGACCTGGGAGTTGCCCGTTCACCACAGTGACCAGCGTGTCGTTGCACAACCGATTTAGATTAACCTGGCTCACCTATATTCCAAACAAAAACGCCTCCTCGTGCATCAGCCACCACTGCTCACTGCCACCTCCGGAGGTATAAGAGCATCTGGCATCTTAAACCCTCTTTAATGCACTTGGTCAGACTATCAATCACTGACCGGTAAGAAAACAAATCTAGTTGGATGCCTCAAACGGGCGTGAGAACTCCAGACTGACCTAAATGCCTCGTCTCTAGCTCAAATGTAAGGCGGATATATAGATGCCTGGGAACACCCAAGCGTATCGCCACATCGGACATGCCCATCCCGACCCTATAAATGTCCTCTCTGATGAGCCCTAGACCGTAGTTCACTCAGTTCACTTCACTCTTTACGTTCACTCCTCTTCCCAATCTGTCGGTTCCTCTCTATATTCGATCCATGGCAGATGACCGCAACAACTTCGGGTCCGGCACAACAAGAGCAGCGTCAATTCGGTTGTTCTTTGCAACCCTTTGCAGCGCTTGCGCATAGATCAAAGCGGCACTAGCGGGGGACGCCGTCCGTTTCGCCCACCGTCGCAGTGCGGGCTACGCCCCAGGTCCTACTGTCCGGTGCACACAACCGGTTGCAGCGCGGCCTGCTCCGCCTCACTCCATGCACTACCCCCTCCCGCCATGCATCACTTCTAGTAGCATTTTAAAGAAGTGAATTTCTGTTTTTACCCTGTACTTGTACATGTGTGACAAATATTGTCTCACTTGGTGAAACTTGTATCAAAATATCATATTTTAAAGACTTTTAATGCGGTTTTACCCAAACTTCGCATTTTGCTTATTTATGTTAGATACGATCGACATGTTGCGTCAATGATTCGTAAAAATATATGTACAGATCGTAGGGAAGAATTGACGATTATGTCCAGACTTTTCATGTCCATCTGTTCCATTCGTCTGCCTCGTGTAAATATTTTTAGACCTCAGGCGGCACCTCACACCTTGCCTCATGGACACGTGTTAGAAAATGAGAGTCCAAAGCTTTTAAAATGGTTATTGTAGATGAATTTTCTTTCATCGGGGTAATGAATTTCACAAATGCATATTAGAAGGTAAAATATGAAAATTATAGAATGGAAAATGTTTAGCTCATGCCGGCTGATAGTCCCATGGAATCCGTCGCATGCTTGCCGTTCGATCAAACATGATTGTAAAGTACAATCCCTAACTGAAAACATCCCACACGATCTGAGTACACACGTCTAAGCCATCATTATCCTTTAGTAAAGCCCCACCACATCACTCGACTTTTCCCCAATCAGCCATGGCAGCGGTGCGTCGTTTATGCAACATCGTCTTCGTTGCACACAAATTCTATAACATCACCTCTGTTGCAAAAGTCTCCTCCAACATCAACTACTCGCTTATGTTACAAAAAAATAAAGTAAACAATTTTTCCTACAACACGACCTCTTCTGCAAAAAAAATTACAACAAGACTTTTGTTGTAAACATTTCCGCAACAAGACCTCCGTTGCAAAAATTTACGCAACAAGACCTCTGTTGCATTTTTTTGCAACAATAACTCTGTTGCAATGGTCGATCGCGCTGCTCAGCCGCATGATAAAGCCATATCCAACGGCTCGTGACCAGGCTGATCTCTTTTCAGATCTTTTTAGATCAGCCGGCAAACGCGTAGCACGTCCCTTATAGACCGAAAAGACCATCTTTAAACATAATTGACAAAACTACCATGATGGTAGGCCAGAAGGACATCACGTCCTTCCACCACAACGGAAGGAGCCCATAATGGCATGTTGAGCTGAACGGGTTCCAACGGGGAGCAACTACTTAGCGAGCGCTCCCTCACAAGCGTTCCAGAGATCACTCCCACGTGCCGCCACTTGGCGTGTTCCCAGTCGCCGCCATGTGTCCCGCTCCGAGCGTTCCCTTTGGATTTTCTTTGCATGCGGTTTCGCCTTTCTGGAATGGATTTTTTCTAGATTTTTTTGGTGTTTTGGTTTTCCACTGGTATTTTGTAGCCTTTCGATGAAAAAATATAAATTTTTTTGTGCGAAAAACGCGTTTTTGTTTGCGAGAAAAAACGTGTTTTCTGTTTTTTTAAGAGGCACGGTTTTGCCTTCGCGAGAGGCACGGCCCTGCCTGTCGAAAAGGGGAAAAACGCGTTTTCTGTTTTTATGTTTGGCGAGAGACACGGTTTTGCTTCTTAGAGAGGCACGGTTTTTCCTTCGCGAGAGGCACGACCGTGCCTCTCGGAAAGGAAAATCAAGATAGCGTTTTCTGCTCTTTTTTTTGCGAGAGGCATGGTTTTGCTATTGTGAGAGGCACGGCCGTGTCTCTTCCAAAGGAAAAAACAAGTTTTCTGCTCTATATTTTTTTCCACGAGAGGCAAGTGTTTGCTTCCGCAAGAGGCACGATTTTTCCTTCGCGAGAGGCACGGTCCTTGCCCCTCGGAAGGAAAAAACACGTTTTCTGTTTTTTCTATCGCGTGAGGCACAGTTTTTTTGTCCGTTTTTTCGTGAAAAGAAAAGTTCGTCAAAACCTATCAACATGTGATCTAGTTTTGAAGGTCTCGACGCGGGAAAGCCATCGATGAAAACAGTTTGAGATTTGAACGCACGATTTACGAGATAAAACATTTTGAAAAAGCGAATCTATGAAAAAAGGGAAGACTCCCAGGTTGCGACAAGCGGTACACATGCAGTACGCCACCTGTCGCGATCTGGGGAGGTGGGAGTAGTCGTTGTAAGGTGTACTCCTCAACTAGTGATTTCGGTTCCAATGTGGAAATTGCTTTTGGGGGCCTCCAAATGCAAAATTCAAAATTCATAAAAATCCATATTTTTACATTTGAAAAAATTCTAAAGAAAAATTACAGAGATAAGTGAGGGTGTAAGACACATGTGTTTAAATTTTCAGAAAAAAACACACGTTGAAATGAAGCCTGTAAAAAACAAATCTAAGACTTTTTAACACATGATACTATTCATCGTCTTAGGCCATGGATTTGTTTTTTTGTGTAGATCATATTTTCGCTTGTTGGTCTTGTAAACTAGAGTCTTGATATATTTTTTGTATGTTACTTAATTTATTTCTCTCTTCATTGCCACATAATTAAATTTATCGAGTCGGACCTTTATGTTACTGCTAAAGTTGCTCTGGTGTCAAGTCAAAAAAAAAGTTGCTCCCAGTATGGATAGTCTATACAGATTCGAGCACTGTTGGGGAATGGAAAACGGAAGAATTGGTTTTGGCCGCCACGCGGTGTGGCGGTACCATGTGAAAAGGAGCCTGTCAACATCCTGGCAGGCACCTACTGGTCGCACACATACGCATGCAACGTAATGCGCGGCTGCGGCCGACACGGCAGTCTCCTCCTCCTTATCATCATCGACTCTCACACATTGTAGCACATAATAACACATTGTATCTAGGACCTTATGCTCTCTCATAGGACCTACTCTATCCTCTCTTAGATACAATATCATAAAATAAGATAGGTCCTGACTCTCCATTATGCAGAATGGAGATCATCCTGTCTCCAATTCTTGACCTACACACAATGTTGCTTCCAAGTAGCTCTCTACGATTGACCATACATTTCTCCAATCTTTCTTGTCATGCCTTCATTGTTTTAGAAACCCGGTATGGACAGAGATGTAGATGCGTAGGCTAACCTGACCGTGGTGGCCCTAACCTCATAAACAACAACGCGACCTCTCGGAAACACTCAGATGAGGCAGGACACCTTCGGGATTTTTGAGTTGAAAAACATAGTAATAACTTTGTAGCTAGCAATGTAGTTTAGTTTTATAAGAATTATGCAAAAGATGCACGAATGTTGTAATAGTAGAAAATTCTCACATGCAATCTCCATGGATGTTACCTTAGTTCACCACGTGCACTAGTGGCACGTATTGACAATAATGTGAAGGAGTTTGATAATAGCTATTGTAATTCTAAAGATTATTAAAAAATGCGGTAAGATGATCTTTCCCTTATAAGTTAATCTGCATCATCATGTAGTAGTAGGGTCTGTCTACCATCTTCCGATACAAGTTGTTGAAGTATGAAAATAAACTCTCAAATGCCAAACTAAATTTGTCAACTAATTTTTAAATAACTACGATAAATTACTTAAATAAATATGGTGAGGAACTCACATAAGGTGAACTGGAGGCGTCTGCACATCGACCAGAGGCGATATTACCTTCAAATTAATTTTTTGACGAGGATGAAAGTGTGGGTGTAAGAGATAGGCTCAAAGGGCATATCAGTCTTGCATAGTGCTTTCCAACTTTGCATTCAAAATGGCAGTAGGTGTCTGCATTGTATAATTTTACCGTAAAGTATAACCATGCTCGGTCCTCAAGTAAACTATCTTTACCTCCATAGTGTTTTTAGTATTGAAACCAATTTTATCCAACACAATAATTCTTGCATGGCAGGGGATACGCTAGTAGAATCGTAAAAAATTAAAATTATAAGTTGAAGTAAAAAAGCAGAAGTCATGCTTAATTACGAAAATAGACTTGTCGTTGTGACTTATTGTATCCACTTCGAAGTACTTATCCAGCATGATGCTGAAGCACCTACCATCGACTAGGAAAGGCTTGTCACACAGGCCGCGCTCGTCTTTGCAGTATTCGCACATAGAGAAATCCTTTTCGTCGTCAGACATTTTCTATATTCATAGTTGAAACATTTAAAATCGATTGAAAGAAACTACGAGAAAACTGATCAACACACAGATCACTATTACTCAATATGCAACGGCGCGGCCTAAGCACTCATCTCACATATATGGTGGGCACTCCCTCTGATATTGCGACCATCGGTAATGGTGGCTCCTCCATTCGTCTCAGAGTGCATTGCACCAAAATGTATAGCACACTGGAACGAAGGAGAAGCGACCCCCACGACAACAGTCAGGATTCTTCCTGTTATATATATATATATATATATATATATATATATATATATATATATATTATATATATATATATATATATATATCATGGACACTCTCCCTCACTAAAAGACACACAAGGAGTCGAAACAGACCTAAAGTCAACCCGTTTCATATATCGAGCAATGACATAGAAAAAAATTCCTATGTTTTACCGAAATGACTTGCTAATCAAACTTACATTTATAATGAACTCGAATATAATATCACTAATACATCATGCCGAATAATCCAGTTCAAGAATTATGACATGCTTTGGATCCTAATTCGTGTGTGACTTTCGGTTCGTCGAGGCTTTCTTTAAAT
>JAAAWK010000348.1:0-101575 GCA_022496015.1 Hordeum marinum | reverse complement strand
ACTTCAGGGTCATTTAGCTCAAAAAAAATAGTAAATGCATGACAAATAACAAACAAAGTTAGAAAGGGTCAAATTCATGATGTGGCTTTGAATGGTTCATTTTGAACACACAAAAAGTATGGAGTGCAAATAAGTTCAAAAAATGAAAATCCCTTTCGTAACATATGGGTTTTCGTCCAAAACCCTGATACTTCAAAAGAGATTGTCCATTTTGCACACGAAGTGCCTACAGTTTTTCCGTAAACCTCTCAACTTTTTACACATGCTATGGGGTGAAATGATGATACCATGCCAAGTTTCAACCTTTTCAGAGTTCATTTGTAGTGCTTTCAACTTCATGGTCATTTAGTTCAAAAAAATGAGTAAATGCATGAAAATACCTAATGAAGTGAGAAAGGGTTGATAACTGATGATGTTTTTTTGAACGGTTCTTTTGAACACGCAAAAAGTCTGGAGTCCAAATAGGTTCAAAAAACTAAAATCCCTTTGTAACAGATGAATTTTCGACTGAAACCCTAATACTTCGAAAGAGATTGTCCATTTTACACAGGAAGTGCATCCAGTTTTTGTCGTAACCCTCTCAACTTTTTCGCACATGCTATGTGGTGAAATGATGAGATCATGCCAACTTTCAACCTTTCGGAGTTCATTGGTAGGGATTTTCAACTTTAGGGTCATTTAGCTCAAAAAAAATAGTAAATGCATGACAAATAACAAACAAAGTTAGAAAGGGTTGAAAATTCATGATGTGGCTTTGAATGGTTCATTTTGAACACACAAAAGTATGGAGTCCAAACAAGTTCAAAAAATGAAATCCCTTTCGTAACATATGAGTTTTCGTCTAAAACCCTGATACTTCAAAAGAGATTGTCCATTTTGCACACGAAGTGCCTATAGTTTTTGCCGTAAACCTCTCAACTTTTTACACATGGTATGCGGGTGAAATGATGATACCATGCCAAGTTTCAACCTTTTCAGAGTTCATTTGTAGTGCTTTTCAATTTCATGGTCATTTAGCTCAAAAAATCAGTAAATGCATGAAAAATACCTAATGAAGTGAGAAAGGGTTCATAACTGATGATGTTTTTTGAACGGTTCATTTTGAACACGCAAAAAGTCTGGAGTCCAAATAAGTTCAAAAAACTAAAATCCCTTTGTAACAGATGAATCTTCGACTGAAACCCTAATACTTCGAAAGAGGTTGTCCATTTTACACAGGAAGTGCATCGAGTTTTTGTCGTAACCTTCTCAACTTTTCATCACATGCTATGTGGTGAAATGAAGATACCATGCCAACTTTCAACCTTTTCAGAGTTCATTTGTAGGGATTTTCAATTTCAGGGTCATTTAGCTCAAAAATTAGTAAATGTATGACAAATACCAAATGAAGGCAGAAAGGGTTGAAAATTCATGATAAGTCTTTGAATGGTTCATTTTGAACACACAAAAGTGTAGAATCAAAATAAGTTCAGAAAAATAAAATCCCTTTCGTAACGTATGAGTTCTCGTGTGAAACCCTCACACTTCGAAAGAGATTGTCCATTTTGCACACGAAATGCATCCAGTTTTCCCGTAACAGACTCTACTTTTGCACATGCTATGTGGGTTTAATGATGATGCCATGCCAACTTTAAACCTTTTTAGAGTTCATTTGTAGTGCTTTTCAATTTCATGGTCGTTTAGCTCACAAAAAATCAGTAAATGCATGAAAACTACCAAATGAAGTCCGAAAGGGTTGAAAATTCAGATGTAGCTTTGAATGGTTAATTTTGGACACACAAAAAGTATGGAGTCCAAATAAGTTCAAAAAAATGAAATCTCTTTTGTAACAGATGAGTTTTCATCCGAAACCTTGATACTTCGAAAGACTTTGTCCATTTTGCACACGAAATACTTCTAGTTTTTTCCATAACCCTCTCAACTTTTTATCTCATGCTATGTGGTGAAATGATGATACCATGCCAACGTTCAACCTTTTCAGAGTTCATTTGTAGTGCTTTTCAATTTTAGGATCATTTAGCTAAAAAAACAGTAAATGCATGAGAAATAACAAATGAAGTCAGAAAGGGTTGAAAATTCATGATGTGGCTTTGAATGGTTCATTTTGAACACACAAATAGTATGAAGTCCAAATAAGTTCAAAAAAATGAAATCCCTTTGTAACAGATGAGCTTTCGTCCGAAACCCTGATACTTCGAAAGAGATTGTCCATTTTGCACACGAAATGCATCCAGTTTTTCCATAACCGTATCAACTTTTTAGCTCAGGCTATGTGGTGAAATGATCATACCTTGACAACTTTCAACCTTTTCAGAGTTCATTTTTAGTGCTTTTAAATTTTAGGGTCATTTAGCTCAAAAAAATCAGTAAATGCATGACAAATACCAAATGAAGTCAGAAAGGGTTGAAAATTAATGATGTGGCTTTGAATGGTTCATTTTGAACACACAAAAAGTTTGGAGTCGAAATAAGTTCAAAAAAGGAAATCCCTTTGTAACAGGTTAGTTTTTGTCCGAAACCCTGATACGTCGAAAGAGATTGTCCATTTGGCACATACGAATACATCCAGTTTTTTTCCATAACCCTCTCAACTTTTTAGCTCAAGCTATGTGGTGAAATGATGATACCATGCCAACTTTGAACCTTTTGAGAGTTCATTTGTAGTGCTTTTCAATTTCAGGGTCCTTTAGCTCAATAAAATCAGAAAATGCATGACAAATACCAGATGAAGTCAGAAAGGGTTGAAAAATTCATGATGTGGCTTTGAATGGTTCATTTTGAACACACAAAAAGTATGGAGTCCAAATAAATTCAAAAAACTGAAATCCCCCTTGTCCATTTTGCACAGCGAAATGCATCCAGTTTTTCCATAACTGTCTCAAACTTTTTATCTCATGCTATGTTGTGAAATGATCATACCTTGCGAACTTTCAGACCTTTCCAGAGTTCATTTGTATTGCTTTTCAATATCAGGGTCATTTAGCGTCAAAAAAATAAGTAAATGCATGACAAGTACCAAATGAAGTCAGAAAGGTTGGAAATACATGATGTGGCTTTGAATGGTTCATTTTTAACACACAAAAGTATGGAGTCCAAATAGTTCAAAAAAATGAAATCCCTTTCTAACAGATGAGTTTTCGTCCGAAACCCTGATACTTCGAAAGAGATTGTCCATTTTGCACACGAAATACATCCAGTGTTTTCCATAACCCTCTCAACTTTTAGCTCAAGCTATGTGGTGAAATGATGATACCATGCCAACTTTCAACCCTTTTCAGAGTTCATTTGTAGTGCTTGTCAATTTTCAGGGTCATTTA
The DNA here is from genome assembly GCA_022496015.1 of Hordeum marinum. Classification (NCBI taxonomy): domain Eukaryota; kingdom Viridiplantae; phylum Streptophyta; class Magnoliopsida; order Poales; family Poaceae; genus Hordeum; species Hordeum marinum. Next base: position 98,258 of record JAAAWK010000348.1, on the reverse strand, counting down.
GCTCAAAAAATCAGAAAATGCATGACAAATACCAAATGAAGTCAGAAAGGGTTGAAAATTCATGATGTGGCTTTCAATGGTTCATTTTAACACACAAAAGGTATGGAGTCCAAATAAGTTCAAAAAAATGAAATACCTTTGTAACAGATGAGTTTTCGTCTGAAACCCTGATACTTCGAAAGAGATTGTCCATTTTGCACACGAATGCATCAAGTTTTTTCCATAAACCGTCTCAACTTTTAGCTCATGCTAGGTGGTGAAATGATCATACCTTGCCAATTTTCAACCTTTTCAGAGTCATTTGTTGTGCTTTTTAATTTCAGGGTCATTTAGCTCCAAAATCAATAATGCATGACAATACCCAATGAATAGAAAGGTTGGAAAGTCATGATGTGGCTTTGATATGGTTCATTTTGAACACACACAAAGTATGGAGGCCAAATATGTTCAAAAAATGAAATCCCTTTTGTAACATATGAGTTTTCGTCTGAAAACCGTGATACTTCGAAAGAGATTGTCCAATTTTGCACACAATGTGCCTGTAGTTTTTCCCGTAAACCCTCTCAACTTTTTACACATGCTATGAGGGTGATGAAATGATGATACCATGCCAACTTTCAACCTTTTCAGAGTTCATTTGTAGTGCTTTTCAATTTCATGGTCATTTAGTTCAAAAAATTAGTAAATGCATGAAAAATACCAAATGAAGTCAGAAAAGGGTTGAAAATTCATGATGTGGCTTCTGAATGGTTCATCTTGAACCACACAAAAAGTATGGAGTCCAAACAAGTTAATAAAAAATGAAATCCCTTTGTAACAGATGAGTTTTCGTCCAAAACCCTGATACTCCGAAAGGATTGAAAAATTGATGATGTGGCTTTGAACGGTTTATTTTGAACACACAAAAAGTCTGTAGTCCAAATAAGTTCAAACACTGAAATCCCTTTGTAACACATCAATTTTCGTCTGAAACCCTGATACTTTCGAAAGAGATTGTCCATTTTACACAAGAAGTGCAACCAGTTTTTGTCGTAACCCTCTCAACTTTTTAGCAGATGCTATGTGGGTTTAATGATGATACCAATGCCAACTTTCAACCTTTTTAGAGTTCATTTGTAGGGATTTTCAACATTTCAGATCATTTAGCTCACAAAAATCAGTAAATAGTTGGCAAATACCAAATGGAGGCATAATGGGTTGAAAATTCATGATGTGCATTTGAATGGTTCATTTTGAACACACAAATAGTTTGAAGTCCAAATAAGTTCAAAAAATGAAATCCCTTTGTAACAGATGAGCTTGGTCCGAAACCCTGATACTTCGAAAGAGATTGTCCATTTTGCACATGAAATGCATCCAGATTTTTCCATAACAGTATCAACTTTTTAGCTCATGCTATGTGGTGAAATGTTCATACCTGCACAACTTTCAACCGTTTAGAGTTCAATTTTAGTGCTTTTCAATTTCAGGGTCATTTAGCTCAAAAAATCAGTAAATGCATGACAAATACCAAATGAAGTCAGATAGGCTGAAACTTAATGATGTGGCTTTGAATGGTTCATTTTGAACACGCAAAAACGATGGAGTCCAAATAAGTACAAAAAAGTGAAATCCCTGTCTTAACATATGAGTTTATTTCTGAAACCGTGATACTTCGAAAGAGATTGTCCATTTTGCACACGAAGTGCCTGCTGTTTTTGACGTAACCCTTTCAACTTTTTACCACATGCTGTGTGGGTGAAATGATGATACCATGCAACTTTCAACCCTTTTCAGAGTTCATTTGTAGTGCTTTTTCAATTTCATGGTCATTTAGCTCAAAAAATCAGTAAATGCATGAAAAATCCAAATTAAGTCAGGAAAGGGTTGAAAATTGTGATGATTGTCGCTTTGAACGGTTCATTTTGACCACACAAAAAGTCGAGAGTCCAAATAAGTTCAAAAAAATAAAATCCCTTTCGTAACGTATGAGTTCGAGTCTGAAACGCTTACACTTCGAAAGAGATTGTCCATTGTTGCACACGGAAAATGCATCCAATTTTTTCCGTAACCGACTCTACTTTTTACACATGCTATGTGGGTTTAATGATGATACCATGCCAACTTTCAAACCTTTTCAGAGTTCATTTGTAGTGCTTTCCAATTCTCATGGTACGTTTAGCTCAAAAAAAATCAGTAATGCATTGAAAAATACCAAATGAAGTCAGAAAGGTTGAAAACTGATGATGTGGCTTTGAAACGGTTCATATATGAACACGCAAATAGTCTTGAGTCCAAATAAGTTTCAAAAATCTGAAATCCCTTTGTAACAGATGAATTTTTCGTCTGAAACCCACTATACTTTCTAAGAGTGATTGTCCATTTTACACAGGAAGTGCATCCAGTTTTTGTCGAAACTCTCTCAACTTTTCAGCACATGCTATGTGGTTAAATTGATTATACCATGCCAACTTTCAACCTTTTCAGAGTTCATTTGTAGGGCTTTTCAATTTCAGGGTCATTTAGCAAAAAATAGTAAATAGCAGGGCAATACTAATGAAGGCAGAAAGGGTTGAAAATTCAGATGTTGCTTTGAATGGTCATTTTGAACACACAAAAAGTCTTAGAGTCCAAATAAGTTCAAAAAAATAAAATCCCTTTCATAACATATGAGTGCTAGTCCTGAAACCCTCACACGTCGACAGAGATTGTCCATTTTGCACACGAAACGCATCCAGTTTTTTTCCGTAACTTGACTCTACTTTTTACACATGCTATGTGGGTTTAATGATGATACCATTGCCAACTTTCAACCTTTCCAGAGTTGATTGTAGTGCTTTTTCAATTTCATGGTCGTTTAGGCTAACAAAATCAGTAAATCATGAAAAATACCAAAATGAAGTCAGAAAGGTGTTGAAAATTGATGATGTGGCTTTGAACGGTTCAGTTTGAACATGCAAAAAGTCTGGAGTTCCAAAGAAGTTCAAAAAACTGAAATCCCTTTGTAACAGATGAATTTTCGTTTGAAACCCTGATACTTTAGAAAGAGATTGTACATCTTGCACAGGATGTGCATCCAGTTTTTGTCGTAACACTGTCAACTTTTTAGCAAATGCTATGTGGTGAAATGATGATACCATGCCAACTTTCAACCTTTTGAGAGTTCATTTCTAGGGCTTTTTCAATTTCAGGGTCATTTAGCTCAAAAAATCAGTAAATGCATGAAAAATACCAAATGAAGTCAGAAAGAGTGGAAATTCATGACATGCCTTTGAATCGTTCATCTGGAACACACAAAACTATGGAGTCCAAATAAGTTCAAAAAAATGGAATCCCCTTTGTAACAGATGAGTTTTCATCCGAAACCCTCATACTTCGAAAGAGATTGTCCATTTTGCACACGAAATGCATCCAGTCTTTTCCATAACCGTCTCAACTGTTTTAGCTCATGCTATGTGGTGAAATGATCATACCCTTGCCAACTTTCAACCTTTTCAGAGTTCATTTTCTAGTGGTTTTCAATGTTCAGGGTCATTTAGGTTCAAAAAAATCAGTAATGCATGACAAATACCAAATGAAGTCGGAAAGGGATGGAAATTCATGATGTGGCTTTGATATGGTTCATTTTGAACACACAAAAAGAATGGAGTCCAAATATGTTCGAAAAAATGACAATCCCTTTCGTACATATGAGTTTTCGTCTGAAACCCTGATACTTCAAAAGAATGTCCATTTTGCACACGAAGAGCCTGTAGTTTTTGCCCCTAACCCCTCTCAACTTTTTAGCACATGCAAGTTCTGTGGTGAAATGATGATACCATTGCCAACTTTTCAAACTTTTCAGAGTTTCATTTGTAGGGCTTGTCAATTTCAGGGTCATTAGCTCAAAAAATTAGTAAATGCATGACAAATACGAAAGGGTTGAAAAATCATGATGTGGCTTTGAATGGTTCATTTTGAACACACAAAAAGTCTAGAGTTCAAAAAAAGAAAATCCCTTTGGTAACATATGAGTTCTCGTCCGAAACCCTCACACTTCGAAAGAGATTGTCCATTTTGCACACGAAATGCATCCAGTTTTTCCATAACTGACTCTACTTTTTACACATGCTATGTGGGTTTAATGATGATACCATGCCAACTTTCAACCTTTTCCGAGTTCATTTGTAGTGCTTTTCAATTTGATGGTCGTTTAGCTCAAAAAAATATCAGTAAATGCATGAAAAATATCAAATGAAGTCCGAAAGGGTTGAAAATTCATGATGTGGCCTTGAATGGTTCATTTTGAACACACAAAATTTATGGAGTCCAAATAAGTTCAAAAAAATGAAATCCCTTTTGTAACAGATGAGTTTTCGTCTGAAACCCTAATACTTCGAAAGAGATTGTCCATTTTGCACGCGAAATGCATCCAGTTTTTCCATAACCGTATCAACTTTTTAGCTCATGCTATGTGGTGAAATGATCATACCTTGCCAACTTTCAACCTTTTCAGAGTTCATTTGTAGTGCTTTTCAATTTCAGGGTCATTTAGCTCAAAAAATCAGTAAATGCATGACAAATACCAGATGAACTCAGCAAGTGTTGAAAATTCATGATGTTGCTTTGAATGGTTCATTTTGAACACACAAAAACTGTGGAGTCCAAATAAGTTCAAAAAAATGAAATCCCTTTCTTAACATATGAGTTTTTTTACTGAAACCGTGATACTTCGAAAGAGATTGTCCATTTTGCACACGAAGTGCCTGCAGTTTTTGTCGTTAACCCTTCTCAACTTTACACATGCTATGGGTGAAATGATGATACCATGCCAACTATCAACCTTTTCAGAGTTCATTTCTAGTGCTTTTCAATTTCACGGTCATTTAGCTCAAAAAAAATCAGTAAATGCATGAAAAATACTAAATGAAGTTAGAAAGGGTTGAAAATTGATGATGTTGCTTTGAACGGTTCATTTTGAACACACAAAAAGTCTGGAGTCCAAATTAGTTAAAAAAACTGAAATCCCTTTGTAACAGATAAATTTTCGTCTGAAACCTGATACTTCGAAAGAGATTGTCCATTTTACATAGGAAGTGCATCAAGTTTTTTTCGTAACTCTCTCAACTTTTCAGCACATGCTATGTGGTGAAATGATTATACCATGCCAACTTTCAACCTTTTCAGAGTTCATTTGAAGGGCTTTTCAATTTCATGGTCATTTAGCTAAAAAAAATAGTAAATGCATGACAAATACCAAATGAAGGAAGAAAGGGTCGAAAATTCATGATATGGCTTTGAATGGTTCATTTTGAACACACAAAAAGTCTAGAGTCCAAATAAGTTCAAAAAATAAAATCCCTTTCATAACATAAGAGTTCTAGTCTGAAACCCTCACACTTCGAAAGAGATTGTCCATTTTGGACACGAAGTGTACAACTTTCAAACTTTTCGAGTTCGTTTGTAGTGCTTTTCAATTTCATGGTCATTTAGCTCAAAAAATTAGTAAATGCATGAAAAAATACCAAATGAAGTCAGAAAGGGTTGAAAATTGATGATGTTGCTTTGAACGGTTTATTTTGAACACACAAAAAGTCTGTACTCCAAATAAGTTCAAAAAACCGAAATGCCTTTGTAACAGATGAATTTTCGTCTGAAACCCTGATACTTCGAAAGAGATTGTCCATTTTACACAAGAAGTGCAACCAGTTTTTGTCGTAACCCACTCATCTTTTTAGCACATGCTATGTGGGTTTAATGATGATACCATGCCAACTTTCAACCTTTTCAGAGTTTATTTGTAAGGCTTTTCAATTTCAGGATCATTTAGCTCAAAAATCAGTAAATACATGGCAAATACCAAATGAAGGCAGAATGGGTTGAAAATTCATGATGTGGCTTTGAATGGTTCATTTTGAACACACAAAAATTCTAGAGTCCAAATAAGTTCAAAAAAATAACATCCCTTTCGTAACATATCAGTTCTCGTCTCAAACCCTCACACTTCGAAAGAGATTGTCCATTTTGCACACGAAATGCATCCAGTTTTTTCCGTAACCAACTCTACTTTTTACACATGCTATGTGGGTTTAATGATGATACCATGCCAACTTTCAACCATTTCAGATTTGATTTGAAGTGCTTTTCAATTTCATGGTCGTTTACCTCAAAAAATCAGTAAATGCATGAAAAATACCAAATGAAGTCCGAAAGGGTTGAAAATTGATGATGTGGCTTTGAATGGTTCATTTTGAACACCCAAAAAGTCTAGAGTCCAAATAAGTTCATAAAAATAAAATCCCTTTCATAACATATGAGTTCTCATCTAAAACCCTCATGCTTCAAAAGAGATTGTCCATTTTGCACACGAAATGCATCCAGTTTATTCCATAACCGACTCTACCTGTTACACATGCTATGTGGGTTTAATGATGATACCATGCAACTTTCAACCTTTTCACAGTTCATTGTAGTGCTTCTCAGTTTCATGGTCGTGTAGCTCAAAAAAAATCAATAAATGCATGAAAAATACCAAATGAAGTTCGAAAGGGTTGAAAATTGATGGATGTGGCTTTGAATGGTTCATTTTGAACACAGCAAAAGTATGGAGTCCAAATAAGTTCAAAAAATTAAATCCCTTTTGTAACAGGTTAGTTTTTTCCTCCGAAACCCTGATACTTCGAAAGAGATTGTCCATTTTGCACACGAAATACATCCAGTTTTTTCCATAACCCTCTCAACTTTTTAGCTCAAGCTATGTGGTGAAATGATGATACCATGCCAACTTATCAACCTTTTCAGAGTTCAGTTGTAGTGCTTTCCAATTTCAGGGTCATTTAGCTCAAAAAATCAGTAATGCATGAAAAAAATACCAAATGAAGTCGAAAGGGTTTGAAAATTCATGGATGTGGCTTTGAAATGGTTCGATTTTTTTGCACACGAAGTGCCAACTTTCAAACTTTTCAGAGTTCGTTTGTAGTGCTTTTCCATTTCATGGTCATTTAGCTCAAAAAATTAGTAAATGCATGAAAAAGTACAAATGAAGTCAGAAAGGGTTGAAAAATTGATGATGTTGCTTTGAACGGTTTACTTTGAACACACAAAAGTCTGTACTCCAAATAAGTTCAAAAAACCGAAATGCCTTGTAACAGATGAATTTTCGTCTGAAACCCTGATAACTTCGAAAGAGATTGTCCATTTTACACAGAAGTGGCACCAGTTGTTGTCGGAAACCCCCTCATCTTTTTAGCACATGCTATGTGGGTTTAATGAGATACCATGCCAACTTTCAACCTTTTCAGAGTTTATTGTAAGGCTTTTCAATTTCAGGATCATTTAGCTCAAAAAATCAGTAAATACATGGCAAATACCAAATGAAGCTAAATGGGTTGAAATTCATGATGTGGCTTTGAATGGTTCATTTTGAACACACAAAAAGTCTAGAGTCCAAATAAGTTCAAAAAAATAACATCCCTTTCGAACATATCAGTTCTCGTCTCAAACCCTCACACTTCGAAAGAGATTGTCCATTTTGCACACGAAATGCATCCAGTTTTTTCCGTAACCAACTCTACTTTTTACACATGCTATGTGGGTTTAATGATGATACCATGCCAACTTTCAACCATTTCAGAGTTGATTTGTAGTGCTTTTCAATTTCATGGTCGTTTACCTCAAAAAATCAGTAAATGCATGAAAAATACCAAATGAAGTCCGAAAGGGTTGAAAATTGATGATGTGGCTTTGAATGGTTCATTTTGAACACCCAAAAGTCTAGAGTCCAAATAAGTTCATAAAAATAAAATCCCTTTCATAACATATGAGTTCTCATCTAAAACCCTCATGCTTCAAAAGAGATTGTCCATTTTGCACACGAAATGCATCCAGTTATTCCATAACCGACTCTACCTTTTACACATGCTATGTGGGTTTAATGATGATACCATGCCAACTTTCAACCTTTTCAGAGTTCATTCGTAGTGCTTCTCAGTTTCAATGGTCGGTGTAGCGCAAAAAAAAATCAATAAATGCATGAAAATAATAACCAAATGAAAAGTTCGAAGGGTTGAAAAGTGAGGATGTGGCTTTTGAATGGTTCATTTTGAACACCAAACAAAATGTATGGAGTCCAAATAAGTTCAAAAAATGAATCCTTTGTGTAACAGTTAATGTGTTTTGGTCTGAAACCCTGAGACTATCGAAGAGGATTGGTCCATTTGCATCACGAAATACATCCATTTTTTTCCATAACCCTCTCACTTTATAGCTCAAGCTAATGTGGTGAAATGATGATACCATGCCAACTTTCAACCTTTCAAGTTCATTGGTAGTGCTTTCCAATTTCAGGGTCATTTAGCTCAAAAAAAATCAGTAAATGCATGAAAAATACCAAATGAAGTCAGAAAGGGGTTGAAAATTCATGATGTGCTTTGAATGGTTCATTTTGAACACACAAAAAAGTATGGAGTCCAAATAAATTCAAAAAATGAAATCCCTTGTCCATTTTGCACACGAAATGCATCCAGTTTTTTCCATAAGTGTCTCAACTTTTAGCTCATGCTATGTTGTGAAATGATCATACCTTGCCAACTTTCAACCTTTCCAGAGTTCATTTGTAGTGCTTTTTCAATATCAGGGTCTATTTAGCTCAAAAAAATAAGTAAATGCATAACCAAATACCAAATGAAGTCAGAAAGGTTGGAAATTCATGATGTGGCTTTGAATGGTTCATTTTTACACACAAAAAGTATGGAGTCCACATAAGTTCAAAAAAATGAAATCCCTTTGTAATAGATGAGTTTTCGTCCGAAACCCTGATACTTCAAAAGAGATTGTCCATTTTGCACTCGAAATACATCAAGTGTTTTCCATAACCCTCTCAAACTTTTTAGCTCAAGCTATGTGGTGAAAAGATGATACCATGCCAACTTTCAACCTTTTTAGAGTTCATTTAGTCGCGCTTTTCAATTTCAGGGTCATTTAGCTCAAAAAAATCAGTAAATGCATGACAAATACCAAACGAAGTCAGAAAGGGTTGGAAAGTCATGATGTGGTTTTGAATGGTTCATTTTGACCACACAAAAGTATGGACTCCAAATATGTTCAAAAATTAAATCCCTTTCGTAACATATGAGTTTTCGTCTCAAACCCTGATACTTCGAAAGAGATTGTCCATTTTGCACACGAAGTGCCTGCAGTTTTTCCCGTAACCCTCTCAACTTTGTACACATGCTATGTGGGTGAAATGATGATACCATGCCAAACTTTCAAACTTTTCAGAGTTCATTTGTAGTGCTTTTCAATTTCATGGTCATTTAGCTCAAAAAATTAGTAAATGCATGACAAATACCAAATGAAGTCAGAAAGGGTTGAAAAATGATGATGTGGCTTTGAACGGTTTATTTTGAACACGCAAAAAGTCTATAGTACAAATAAGGTCAAAAAACTGAAATGCCTTCGTAACAGATGAATTTTCGTCTGAAACGATCAAACTTCGAAAGAGATTGTCCATTTTACACAAGAAGTGCATCCAGTTTTTGTCGTAACCCTCTCATCTTTTTAGCACATGCTATGTGGGTTTAATGATGATACCATGCCAACTTTCAACCTTTTTAGAGGTCATTTGTAAGGCTTTTCAATTTAAGGATCATTTAGCTCAAAAAATCAGTAAATGCATGGCAAATACCAAATGAAGGTAGAATGGGTTGAAAATTCGTGATGTGGCTTTGAATGGTTCATTTTGAACACACAAAAAGTCTAGAGTCCAAATAAGTTCAAAAAAATAAAATCCCTTTCGTAACATATCAGTTCTCGTCTCCAACCCTCACACTTCGAAAGAGATTGTCCATTTTGCACGCGAAATGCATCCAGTTCTTTCCGTAACCGACTCTACTTTTTACACATGCTATGTGGGTTTAATGATGATAGCATGCCAACTTTCAACCTTTTCAGAGTTCATTTGTAGTGCTTCTCAATTTCATGGTCGTGTAGCTCAAAAAATTAGTAAATGCATGAAAAATACCAAATGAAGTCCGAAAGGGTTGAAAATTGATGATGTGGCTTTGAATGGTTCATTTTGAACACACAAAAAGTATGGAGTCCAAATAAGTTCAAAAAATGAAATCCCTTTTGTAACAGGTTTAGTTTTGTCCGAAACCCTGATACTTCAAAAGAGATTGTCCATTTTGCACACGAAATACATCCAGTTTCTTCCATAACCCTCTCAACTTTTTAGCTCAAGCTATGTGGTGAAATGATGATACCATGCCAACTTTCAACCTTTTCAGAGTTCATTTGTAGTGCTTTTCAATTTCAGGGTAATTTAGCTCAAAAAAATCAGTAAATGCATGAAAAATACCAAATGAAGTCAGAAAGGGTTGAAAATTCATGATGTGGCTTTGAACGGTTCATTTTGAACACACAAAAAGTATGGTGTCCAAATAAATTCAAAAAAATGAAATCCCTTGTCCATTTTGCACACGAAATGCATCCAGTTTTTTCCATAACTGTCTCAACTTTTTAGCTCATGCTATGTTGTGAAATGATCATACCTTGCCAACTTTCAACCTTTCCAGAGTTCATTTGTAGTGCTTTTCAATATCAGGGTCATTCAGCTCAAAAAAACAAGTAAATGCATGACAAATACCAAATGAAGTCAGAAAGGTTGGAAATTCATGATGTTGCTTTGAATGGTTCATTTTTAACACACAAAAAGTATGGAGTCCAAATAAGTTCAAAAAAATGAAATCCCTTTGTAACAGATGAGTTTTCGTCCGAAACCCTGATACTTCGAAAGAGATTGTCCATTTTGCACACGAAATACATCCAGTGTTTTCCATAACCCTCTCAACTTTTTAGCTCAAGCTATGTGGTGAAATGATGATACCATGCCAACTTTCAACCTTTTTAGAGTTCATTTGTAGTGCTTTTCAATTTCAGGGTCATTTAGCTCAAAAAAATCAGTAAATGCATGACAAATACCAAATGAAGTCAGAAAGGGTTGGAAAGTCATGATGTGGTTTTGAATGGTTCATTTTGACCACACAAAAAGTATGGAGTCCAAATATGTTCAAAAAATGATATTCCTTTCGTAACATATGAGTTTTAGTCTCAAACCCTGATACTTCGAAAGAGATTGTCCATTTTGCACACGAAGTGCCTGCAGTTTTTCCCGTAACCCTCTCAACTTTTTACACATGCTATGTGGGTGAAATGATGATATCATGCCAACTTTCAAACTTTTCAGAGTTCATTTGTAGTGCTTTTCAATTTCATGGTCATTTAGCTCAAAAAATTAGTAAATGCATGAAAAATACCAAATGAAGTCAGAAAGGGTTGAAAAATGATGATGTGGCTTTGAACGGTTTATTTTGAACACGCAAAAAGTCTATAGTACAAATAAGGTCAAAAAACTGAAATGCCTTCGTAACAGATGAATTTTCGTCTGAAACGATCATACTTCGAAAGAGATTGTCCATTTTACACAAGAAGTGCATCCAGTTTTTGTCGTAACCCTCTCATCTTTTTAGCACATGCTATGTGGGTTTAATGATGATACCATGCCAACTTTCAACCTTTTTAGAGTTCATTTGTAAGGCTTTTCAATTTAAGGATCATTTAGCTCAAAAAATCAGTAAATGCATGGCAAATACCAAATGAAGGCAGAATGGGTTGAAAATTCGTGATGTGGCTTTGAATGGTTCATTTTGAACACACAAAAAGTCTAGAGTCCAAATAAGTTCAAAAAAATAAAATCCCTTTCGTAACATATCAGTTCTCGTCTCAAACCCCCCTCACACTTCGGAAGAGATTGTCCATTTTGCACGCGAAATGCATCCAGTTTTTTCCGTAACCGACTCTACTTTTTACACATGCTATGTGGGTTTAATGATGATACCATGCCAACTTTCAACCTTTTCAGAGTTCATTTGTAGTGCTTCTCAATTTCATGGTCGTGTAGCTCAAAAAAATCAGTAAATGCATGAAAAATACCAAATGAAGTCCGAAAGGGTTGAAAATTGATGATGTGGCTTTGAATGGTTCATTTTGAACACACAAAAAGTATGGAGTCCAAATAAGTTCAAAAAATGAAATCCCTTTTGTAACAGGTTAGTTTTTGTCCGAAACCCTGATACTTCAAAAGAGATTGTCCATTTTACACACGAAATACATCCAGTTTCTTCCATAACCCTCTCAACTTTTTAGCTCAAGCTATGTGGTGAAATGATGATACCATGCCAACTTTCAACCTTTTCAGAGTTCATTTGTAGTGCTTTTCAATTTCAGGGTCATTTAGCTCAAAAAAATCAGTAAATGCATGAAAAATACCAAATGAAGTCAGAAAGGGTTGAAAATTCATGATGTGGCTTTGAATGGTTCATTTTGAACACACAAAAAGTATGGTGTCCAAATAAATTCAAAAAAATGAAATCCCTTGTCCATTTTGCACACGAAATGCATCAAGTTTTTTCCATAACTGTCTCAACTTTTTAGCTCATGCTATGTTGTGAAATGATCATACCTTGCCAACTTTCAACCTTTCCAGAGTTCATTTGTAGTGCTTTTCAATATCAGGGTCATTCAGCTCAAAAAAACAAGTAAATGCATGACAAATACCAAATGAAGTCAGAAAGGTTGGAAATTCATGATGTTGCTTTGAATGGTTCATTTTTAACACACAAAAAGTATGGAGTCCAAATAAGTTCAAAAAAATGAAATCCCTTTGTAACAGATGAGTTTTCGTCCGAAACCCTGATACTTCGAAAGAGATTGTCCATTATGCACACGAAATACATCCAGTGTTTTCCATAACCCTCTCAACTTTTTAGCTCAAGCTATGTGGTGAAATGATGATACCATGCCAACTTTCAACCTTTTCAGAGTTCATTTGTAGTGCTTTTCAATTGCAGGGTCATTTAGCTCAAAAAAATCAGTAAATGCATGAAAAATACCAAATGAAGTCAGAAAGGGTTGAAAATTCATGATGTGGCTTTGAATGGTTCATTTTGAACACACAAAAAGTATGGAGTCCAAATAAATTCAAAAAAATGAAATCCCTTGTCCATTTTGCACACGAAATGCATCCAGTTTTTTCCATAAGTGTCTCAACTTTTTAGCTCATGCTATGTTGTGAAATGATCATACCTTGCCAACTTTCAACCTTTCCAGAGTTCATTTGTAGTGCTTTTCAATATCAGGGTCATTTAGCTCAAAAAAATAAGTAAATGCATGACAAATACCAAATGAAGTCAGAAAGGTTGGAAATTCATGATGTGGCTTTGAATGGTTCATTTTTAACACACAAATAGTATGGAGTCCAAATAAGTTAAAAAAAATGAAATCCCTTTGTAACCAATGAGTTTTCGTCCGAAACCCTGATACTTCGAAAGAGATTGTCCATTTTGCACACGAAATACATCCAGTGTTTTCCATAACCCTCTCAACTTTTTAGCTCAAGCTATGTGGTGAAATGATGATACCATGCCAACTTTCAACCTTTTTAGAGTTCATTTGTAGTGCTTTTCAATTTCAGGGTCATTTAGCTCAAAAAAATCAGTAAATGCATGACAAATACCAAATGAAGTCAGAAAGGGTTGGAAAGTCATGATGTGGTTTTGAATGGTTCATTTTGACCACACAAAAAGTATGGAGTCCAAATATGTTCAAAAAATGAAATCCCTTTCGTAACATATGAGTTTTCGTCTCAAACCCTGATACTTCGAAAGAGATTGTCCATTTTGCACACGAAGTGCCTGCAGTTTTTCCCGTAACCCTCTCAACTTTTTACACATGCTATGTGTGTGAAATGATGATATCATGCCAACTTTCAAACTTTTCAGAGTTCATTTGTAGTGCTTTTCAATTTCATGGTCATTTAGCTCAAAAAATTAGTAAATGCATGAAAAATACCAAATGAAGTCAGAAAGGGTTGAAAAATGATGATGTGGCTTTGAACGGTTTATTTTGAACATGCAAAAAGTCTATAGTACAAATAAGGTCAAAAACCTGAAATGCCTTCGTAACAGATGAATTTTCGTCTGAAACGATCATACGTCGAAAGAGATTGTCCATTTTACACAAGAAGTGCATCCAGTTTTTGTCGTAACCCTCTCATATTTTTAGCACATGCTATGTGGGTTTAATGATGATACCATGCCAACTTTCAACCTTTTTAGAGTTCATTTGTAAGGCTTTTCAATTTAAGGATCATTTAGCTCAAAAAATCAGTAAATGCATGGCAAATACCAAATGAAGGCAGAATGGGTTGAAAATTCGTGATGTGGCTTTGAATGGTTCATTTTGAACACACAAAAAGTCTAGAGTCCAAATAAGTTCAAAAAAATAAAATCCCTTTCGTAACATATCAGTTCTCGTCTCAAACCCCCCTCACACTTCGGAAGAGATTGTCCATTTTGCACGCGAAATGCATCCAGTTTTTTCCGTAACCGACTCTACTTTTTACACATGCTATGTGGGTTTAATGATGATACCATGCCAACTTTCAACCTTTTCAGAGTTCATTTGTAGTGCTTCTCAATTTCATGGTCGTGTAGCTCAAAAAAATCAGTAAATGCATGAAAAATACCAAATGAAGTCCGAAAGGGTTGAAAATTGATGATGTGGCTTTGAATGGTTCATTTTGAACACACAAAAAGTATGGAGTCCAAATAAGTTCAAGAAATGAAATCCCTTTTGTAACAGGTTAGTTTTTGTCCGAAACCCTGATACTTCGAAAGAGATTGTCCATTTTGCACACGAAATACATCCAGTTTTTTCCATAACCCTCTCAACTTTTTAGCTCAAGCTATGTGATGAAATGATGATACCATGCCAACTTTCAACCTTTTCAGAGTTCATTTGTAGTGCTTTTCAATTGCAGGGTCATTTAGCTCAAAAAAATCAGTAAATGCATGAAAAATACCAAATGAAGCCAGAAAGGGTTGAAAATTCATGATGTGGCTTTGAATGGTTCATTTTGAACACACAAAAAGTATGGAGTCCAAATAAGTTCACAAAACTGAAATCCCTGTGTAACACATGAGTTTTCGTTTGAAACCCTGATACTTCGAAAGAGATTGTCCATTTTACACACGAAGTGCCTGCAGTTTTTGTCGTAACCCTCTCAACTCTTTAGCACATACTATGTGGTGAAATGATGATACCATGCCAACTTTCAACCTTTTCAGAAGTTCATTTGTAGTGCTTTTCAATTTTAGGGTCATTTAGCTCATAAAATCAGTAAATGCACGAAAGTGACAAATGAAGTTAGATAGGGTGGAAATTGATGATGTGGCTTTGAACGGTTCATTTTGAACACACAAAAAGTCTGGAGTCCAAATAAGTTCAAAAAACAGAAATCCCTTTGTAACAAATGAGTTTTCGTCTGAAACTCTGATACTTCGAAGGAGATTGTCCATTTTGCACAGGAAGTGCATCCAGTTTTTGTTGTAACCCTCTCAACTTTTTAGCACATACTATGTGGTGAACTGATGATACCGTGCCAACTTTCAACCTTTTCAGAGTTCATTTTTAGGGCCTTTCAATTTCAGGGTCATTTAGCTCAAAAAATCAGTAAATGCATGAAAATACCAAATGAAGTCAGAAAGGGTTGAAAATTCATGATGTGGCTTTGAACGGTTCATTTTGAACACACAAAAAGTCTCAAGTCCACATAAGATCAAAAAAATGAAATCCCTTTCGTAACATATGAGTTCTCGTCTGAAACCCTCACACTTCGAAAGAGATTGTCCATTTTGCACACGAAGTGCCTCTAGTTTTTGCTGTAACCCTCTCAGCTTTTTACACATGCTATGCGGGTGAAATGATGATACCATGCCAACTTTCAACTTTTTCAGAGTTCATATGTAGGGCTTTTCAATTTCAGGGTCATTTAACTCAAAAAATCAGTAAATGCATGAAAATACAAAATGAAGTCAGAAAGGGTTGAAAATTCATGATGTGGCTTTGAATGGTTCATTGTGAACACACAAAATGTCTGGAGTCCACATAAGTTCAAAAAAATGAAATCCCTTTCGTAACATATGAGTTCTCGTCTCAAACCCTCACACTTCGAAAGAGATTGTCCATTTTACACATGAAGTACATCAAGTTCTTGTCGTAACCGTCTCTACTTTTTACACACGCTATGTGGGTTTAATGATGATACCATGCCAACTTTCAACCTTTTCAGAGTTCATTTGTAGTGCTTTTCAATTTCATGGTCGTTTAGCTCAAAAAAAATCACTAAATGCATGGAAAATACCAAATGAAGTCAGAAAGGGTTGAAATTGATGATGTGGCTTTGAACGGTTCATTTTGAAGACACAAAAAGTCTGGAGTCCAAATAAGTTCAAAAAAATGAAATACCTTTGAAATAGACGAGTTTTCGTCCGAAACCCTGATACTTTGAAAGAGATTGTCCATTTTGCAAAACAAAATGCATCCAGTTTTTTCCACAACCGTATCAACTTTTTAGGTCATTCTATGTGGTTAAATGATCATACCTTGCCATCTTTCAACCTTTTCAGAGTTCATTTGTTGTGCTTTTCAATTTCAGGGTCATTTAGCTCAAAAAAATCAGTAATTCATGACAAATACCAAATGAAGTCAAAAAGTGTTGGAAATTCATGATGTGGCTTTGAATGATTCATTTTGAACACACAAAAAGTATCGAGTCCAAATAAGTTAAAAAAATGAAATCCCTTTCGTAATATATGAGTTTTCGTCTGAAACCCTGATACTTCGAAAGAGATTGTCCATTTTGCACACGAAGTGCCTGCAGTTTTTGCCGTAACCCTCTCAACTTTTTACACATGCTATGCGGGTGAAATGATGATACCATGCCAACTTTCAACCTTTTCAGAGTTCATTTGTAGTGCTTTTCAATTTCATGGTCATTTAGCTCAAAAAATCAGTAAATGCATGAAAAATACCAAATGAAGTCAGAAAGGGTTGAAATTGATGATGTGGCTTTGAACGGTTCATTTTGAACACACAAAAAGTCTGGAGTCCAAATAAGTTCAAAAAACAGAAATCCCTTTGTAACAGATGAGTTTTCGTCTGAAACTCTGATACTTCGAAGGAGATTGTCCATTTTACACAGGAAGTGCATCCAGTTTTTGCTGTAACCCTCTCAACTTTTTAGCACATACTATGTGGTGAACTGATGATACCATGCCAACTTTCAACCTTTTCAGAGTTCATTTGTAGGGCTTTTCAATTTCAGGGTCATTTAGCTCAAAAAATCAGTAAATGCATGAAAATACCAAATGATGTCTGAAAGGGTTGAAAATTCATGATGTGGCTTTGAATGGTTCATTTTGAACACACAAAAAGTCTCAAGTCCAAATAATTTCAAAAAAATGAAATCCCTTTCGTAACATAAGAGTTCTTGTCTGAAACCCTCACACTTCGAAAGAGATTGTCCATTTTGCACACGAAATGCAACCAATATCTTTCGGAACCGTCTCTACTTTTTACACATGGTATGTGGGTTTAATGATGATACCATGCCAACTTTCAACCTTTTCAGAGTTCATTTGTAGTGCTTTTCAATTTTGTGGTCATTTAGCTCAAAAAAATTAGTAAATACGTGAAAAATACCAAATGAAGTTAGAAAGGGTTGAAAATTGATGATGTGGCTTTGAATGGTAAATTTTGAACACACAAAAAGTCTGGAGTCCAAATAAGTTCAAAAAACTGAAATCCCTTGCGTAACATATGAGTTCTCGTCTCAAACCCTCACACTTCGAAAAATATTGTCCATTTTGCACATGAAATGCAACCAATTTTTTCCGTAACTGTCTGTACTTATTACACATGCTATGTGGGTTTAATTATCATACCATGCCAACTTTCAACCTTTTCAGAGTTCATTTGTAGTGCTTTTCAATTTCATGGTCGTTTAGCTCAAAAAAATGAGTAAATACGTGAAAAATACCAAATGATGTCCGAAAGGGATGAAAATTGATGATGTGGCTTTGAATGGTTCATTTTGAACACACAAAAAGTATGGAGTCCAAATAAGTTCACAAAACTGAAATCCCTTTGTAACACATGAGTTTTCGTTTGAAACCCTGATACTTCGAAAGAGATTGTCCATTTTACAAACGAAGTGCCTGCAGTTTTTGTCGTAACCCTCTCAACTTTTTAGCATATACTATGTGGTGAAATGATGATACCATGCCAACTTTCAACCTTTTCAGAGTTCATTTTTAGTGCTTTTCAATTTTAGGGTCATTTAGCTCATAAAATCAGTAAATGCACGAAAGTGCCAAATGAAGTTAGATAGGGTGGAAATTGATGATGTGGCTTTGAACGGTTCATTTTGAACACACAAAAAGTCTGGAGTCCAAATAAGTTCAAAAAACAGAAATCCCTTGGTAACAAATGAGTTTTCGTCTGAAACTCTGATACTTCGAAGGAGATTGTCCATTTTACACAGGAAGTGCATCCAGTTTTTGTTGTAACCCTCTCAACTTTTTAGCACATACTATGTGGTGAACTGATGATACCGTGCCAACTTTCAACCTTTTCAGAGTTCATTTGTAGGGCTGTTCAATTTCACGGTCATTTAGATCAAAAAATCAGTAAATGCATGAAAATACCAAATGAAGTCAGAAAGGGTTGAAAATTCATGATGTGGCTTTGAATGGTTCATTTTGAACACACAAAAAGTCTCAAGTCCACATAAGATCAAAAAAATGAAATCCCTTTCGTAACATATGAGTTCTCGTCTGAAACCCTCACACTTCGAAAGAGATTGTCCATTTTGCACACGAAGTGCCTCTAGTTTTTGCTGTAACCCTCTCAACTTTTTACACATGCTATGCGGGTGAAATGATGATACCATGCCAACTTTCAACTTTTTCAGAGTTCATATGTAGGGCTTTTCAATTTCGGGGTCATTTAACTCAAAAAATCAGTAAATGCATGAAAATACAAAATGAAGTCAGAAAGGGTTGAAAATTCATGATGTGGCTTTGAATGGTTCATTGTGATACACAAAATGTCTGGAGTCCACATAAGTTCAAAAAAATGAAATCCCTTTCGTAACATATGAGTTCTCGTCTCAAACCCTCACACTTCGAAAGAGATTGTCCATTTTACACATGAAGTGCATCAAGTTCTTGTCGTAACCGTCTCTACTTTTTACACACGCTATGTGGGTTTAATGATGATACCATGCCAACTTTCAACCTTTTCAGAGTTCATTTGTAGTGCTTTTCAATTTCATGGTCGTTTAGCTCAAAAAAATAAGTAAATGCATGGAAAATACCAAATGAAGTCAGAAAGCATTGAAAATTCATGATGTGGATTTGAATGGTTCATTTTGAACACACAAAAAGTATGGAGTCCAAATAAGTTCAAACAACTGAAATCCCTTTGTAACACATGAGTTTTCGTTCGAAACCGTGATAGTTCGAAAGAGATTGTCCATTTTACACAGGAAGTGCATCCAGTTTTTGTCGTAACCCTCTCAACTTTTTAGCACATACTATGTGGTGAAATGATGATACCATGCCAACTTTCAACCTTTTCAGAGTCCATTTGTAGGGCTTTTCAATTTCAGGGTCATTTAGCTCAAAAAATCAGTAAATGCATGAAAATACCAAATGAAGTCAGATAGGGTTGAAAATTCATGATCTGGCTTTGGATGATTCATTTTGAACACACAAGAAGTCTGGAGTCCAAATAAGTTCAAAAAGATGAATTCCCTTTCGTAACATATGACTTCTTGTCTGAAACCCTCACACTTTGAAAGAGATTGTCCATTTTGCACACGAAATGCAACCAATTTTTTCCGGAACCGTCTCTACTTTTTACACATGCTACGTGGGTTTAATGATGACACCATGCCAACTTTCAACCTTTTCAGAGTTCATTTGTAGTGCTTTTCAATTTTAGGGTCATTTAGCTCATAAAATCAGTAAATGCACGAAAGTGCCAAATGAAGTTAGATAGGGTGGAAATTGATGATGTGGCTTTGAACGGTTCATTTTGAACACACAAAAAGTCTGGAGTCCAAATAAGTTAAAAAAACAGAAATCCCTTTGTAACAAATGAGTTTTCGTCTCAAACTCTGATACTTCGAAGGAGATTGTCCATTTTACACAGGAAGTGCATCCAGTTTTTGTTGTAACCCTCTCAACTTTTTAGCACATACTATGTGGTGAACTGATGATACCGTGCCAACTTTCAACCTTTTCAGAGTTCATTTGTAGGGCTGTTCAATTTCACGGTCATTTAGCTCAAAAAATCAGTAAATGCATGAAAATACCAAATGAAGTCAGAAAGGGTTGAAAATTCATGATGTGGCTTTGAATGGTTCATTTTGAACACACAAAAAGTCTCAAGTCCACATAAGATCAAAAAAATGAAATCCCTTTCGTAACATATGAGTTCTCGTCTGAAACCCTCACACTTCGAAAGAGATTGTCCATTTTGCACACGAAGTGCCTGTAGTTTTTGCTGTAACCGTCTCAACTTTTTACACATGCTATGCGGGTGAAATGATGATACCATGCCAACTTTCAACTTTTTCAGAGTTCATATGTAGGGCTTTTCAATTTCGGGATCATTTAACTCAAAAAATCAGTAAATGCATGAAAATACAAAATGAAGTCAGAAAGGGTTGAAAATTCATGATGTGGCTTTGAATGGTTCATTGTGACACACAAAATGTCTGGAGTCCACATAAGTTCAAAAAAATGAAATCCCTTTCGTAACATATGAGTTCTCGTCTCAAACCCTCACACTTCGAAAGAGATTGTCCATTTTACACATGAAGTGCATCAAGTTCTTGTCGTAACCGTCTCTACTTTTTACACACGCTATGTGGGTTTAATGATGATACCATGCCAACTTTCAACCTTTTCAGAGTTCATTTGTAGTGCTTTTCAATTTCATGGTCGTTTAGCTCAAAAAAATAAGTAAATGCATGGAAAATACCAAATGAAGTCAGAAAGCATTGAAAATTCATGATGTGGATTTGAATGGTTCATTTTGAACACACAAAAAGTATGGAGTCCAAATAAGTTCAAACAACTGAAATCCCTTTGTAACACATGAGTTTTCGTTCGAAACCGTGATAGTTCGAAAGAGATTGTCCATTTTACACAGGAAGTGCATCCAGTTTTTGTCGTAACCCTCTCAACTTTTTAGCACATACTATGTGGTGAAATGATGATACCATGCCAACTTTCAACCTTTTCAGAGTCCATTTGTAGGGCTTTTCAATTTCAGGGTCATTTAGCTCAAAAAATCAGTAAATGCATGAAAATACCAAATGAAGTCAGATAGGGTTGAAAATTCATGATCTGGCTTTGGATGATTCATTTTGAACACACAAGAAGTCTGGAGTCCAAATAAGTTCAAAAAGATGAATTCCCTTTCGCAACATATGACTTCTTGTCTGAAACCCTCACACTTTGAAAGAGATTGTCCATTTTGCACACGAAATGCAACCAATTTTTTCCGGAACCGTCTCTACTTTTTACACATGCTACGTGGGTTTAATGATGACACCATGCCAACTTTCAACCTTTTCAGAGTTAATTTGTAGTGCTTTTCAATTTTAGGGTCATTTAGCTCATAAAATCAGTAAATGCACGAAAGTGCCAAATGAAGTTAGATAGGGTGGAAATTGATGATGTGCCTTTGAACGGTTCATTTTGAACACACAAAAAGTCTGGAGTCCAAATAAGTTAAAAAAACAGAAATCCCTTTGTAACAAATGAGTTTTCGTCTCAAACTCTGATACTTCGAAGGAGATTGTCCATTTTACACAGGAAGTGCATCCAGTTTTTGTTGTAACCCTCTCAACTTTTTAGCACATACTATGTGGTGAACTGATGATACCGTGCCAACTTTCAACCTTTTCAGAGTTCATTTGTAGGGCTGTTCAATTTCACGGTCATTTAGCTCAAAAAATCAGTAAATGCATGAAAATACCAAATGAAGTCAGAAAGGGTTGAAAATTCATGATGTGGCTTTGAATGGTTCATTTTGAACACACAAAAAGTCTCAAGTCCACATAAGATCAAAAAAATGAAATCCCTTTCGTAACATATGAGTTCTCGTCTGAAACCCTCACACTTCGAAAGAGATTGTCCATTTTGCACACGAAGTGCCTGTAGTTTTTGCTGTAACCGTCTCAACTTTTTACACATGCTATGCGGGTGAAATGATGATACCATGCCAACTTTCAACTTTTTCAGAGTTCATATGTAGGGCTTTTCAATTTCGGGATCATTTAACTCAAAAAATCAGTAAATGCATGAAAATACAAAATGAAGTCAGAAAGGGTTGAAAATTCATGATGTGGCTTTGAATGGTTCATTGTGACACACAAAATGTCTGGAGTCCACATAAGTTCAAAAAAATGAAATCCCTTTCGTAACATATGAGTTCTCGTCTCAAACCCTCACACTTCGAAAGAGATTGTCCATTTTACACATGAAGTGCATCAAGTTCTTGTCGTAACCGTCTCTACTTTTTACACACGCTATGTGGGTTTAATGATGATACCATGCCAACTTTCAACCTTTTCAGAGTTCATTTGTAGTGCTTTTCAATTTCATGGTCGTTTAGCTCAAAAAAAATTAGTAAATGCATGGAAAATACCAAATGAAGTCAGAAAGCATTGAAAATTCATGATGTGGATTTGAATGGTTCATTTTGAACACACAAAAAGTATGGAGTCCAAATAAGTTGAAACAACTGAAATCCCTTTGTAACACATGAGTTTTCGTTCGAAACCGTGATATGTCGAAAGAGATTGTCCATTTTACACAGGAAGTGCATCCAGTTTTTGTCGTAACCCTCTCAACTTTTTAGCACATACTATGTGGTGAAATGATGATACCATGCCAACTTTAAACCTTTTCAGAGTCCATTCGTAGGGCTTTTCAATTTCAGGGTCATTTAGCTCAAAAAATCAGTAAATGCATGAAAATACCAAATGAAGTCAGATAGGGTTGAAAATTCATGATCTGGCTTTGGATGATTCATTTTGAACACACAACAAGTCTGGACTCCAAATAAGTTCAAAAAGATGAATTCCCTTTCGTAACATATGACTTCTTGTCTGAAACCCTCACACTTTGAAAGAGATTGTCCATTTTGCACACGAAATGCAACCAATTTTTTCCGGAACCGTCTCTACTTTTTACACATGCTACGTGGGTTTAATCATGACACCATGCCAACTTTCAACCTTTTCAGAGTTCATTTGTAGTGCTTTTCAATTTCATGGTCATTTAGCTCAAAAATCAGTAAATGCATGAAAAATACCAAATGAAGTCAGAAAGGGTTGAAATTGATGATGTGGCTTTGAACGGTTCATTTTGAACACACAAAAAGTCTGGAGTCCAAATAAGTTAAAAAAACTGAAATCCCTTTGTAACAAATGAATTTTCGTTTGAAACTCTGATTCTTCGAAGGAGATTGTCCATTTTACACAGGAAGTGCATCCAGTTTTTGTCGTAACCCTCTGAACTTTTTAGCACATGCTATGTGGTGAAATGATGATACCATGCTAACTTTCAACTTTTTCAGAGTTCATTTGTAGGGCTTTTCAATTTCAGGGTCATTTAGCTCAAAAAATCAGTAAATGCATGAAAATACCAAATGAAGTCCGAAAGCATTGAAAATTGATGATGTGGCTTTGAATGGTTCATTTTGAACACACAAAAAGTATGGAGTCCAAATAAGTTCAAAAAAATGAAGTGCCTTTTTAACAGATGAATTTTCGTCCGAAACCCTGATACTTCGAAAGAGATTGTCCATTTTGCACACGAAATGCATCAAATTGTTTCCATAATCCTCTCAACTTTTTAGCTAATGCTATGTGGTGAAATGATGATACCATGCCAACTTTCAACCTTTTCAGAGTTCATTTGTAGGGCTTTTCCATTTCAGGGTCATTTAGCTCAAAAAACCAGTAAATGCATGAAAATACCAAATGCAGTCACAAAGGGTTGAAAATTCATGATGTGGCTTTGAATGGTTCATTTTGAACACACAAAAAGTCTGGAGTCCAAATAAGTTAAAAAAATGAAATCCCTTTCGTAACATACGAGTTCTCGTCTGAAACCCTCACACTTCGAAAGAGATTGTCCATTTTGCACACGACATGCAACCAATTTTTTCCGGAACCATCTCTACTTTTTACACATGATATGTCGGTTTAATGATGATACCATGCCAACTTTCAACCTTTTCAGAGTTCATTTGTAGGGCTTTTCAATTTCATGGTCGTTTAGCTCAAAAAATTAGTAAATACGTGAAAAATACCAAAGGAAGTTAGAAAGGCTTAAAAATTGATGATGTGGATTTGAATGGTTCATTTTGGACACACAAAAAGTCTGGAGTCCAAATAAGTTCAAAAAATGAAATCCCTTTCGTAACATATTAGTTCTCGTCTGAAACCCTCACACTTCGAAAAAGATTGTCCATTTTGCACACGAAATGCAACGGATTTTTTCCGTAACCACCTTTACGTTTTACACATGCTATGTGGGTTTAATGATGATACCATGCCAACTTTCAACCTTTTCAGAGTTCATTTGTAATGCTTTTCAATTTCATGGTCGTTTAGCTCAAAAAAGTTAGTAAATACATGAAAAATACCAAATGAAGTCCGAAAGGGTTGAAAATCTATGATGTGGCTTTGAATGGTTCATTTTGAACACACAAAAAGTATGGAGTCCAAATAGGTTCAAAAAACTGAAATCCCTTTGTAACAAATGAATTTTCGTCTGAAACCCTGATACTTCGAAAGAGATTGTCCATTTTACAGAGGAAGTGCATCCAATTTTGGTCGTAACTCTCTCAACTTTTTAGCACATACTATGTGGTGAAATGATCATACCATGCCAACTTTCTACCTTTTCAGAGTTCATTTGTAGGGCTTTTCAATTTCAGGGTCATTTAGCTCAAAAAATCAGTAAATGCATGAAAATACCAAATGAAGTCAGAAAGGGCTGAAAATCCATGATGTGGCTTTTAATGATTCATTTTGAACACACAGAAAGTCTGGAGTCCAAATAAGTTCAAAAAAATGAATTCCCTTTTGTAACATATGAGTTCTCGTCTGAAACCCTCACACTTTGAAAGAGATTGTCCATTTTATACACGAAATACAACCAATTTTTTCCGGAACCGTCTCTACTTTTTACACATGCTATGTGGGTTTAATGATGATACCATGCCAACTTTCAACCTTTTCAGAGCTCATTTGTAGTGCTTTTCAATTTCATGGTCGTTTAGCTCAAAAAAATTAGTAAATACGTGAAAAATAACAAATGAAGTCAGAAAGGGTGAAAAATTGATGATGTGGCTATGAATGGTTCATTTTGAACACACAAAAATTCTGTAGTCCAAATAAGTACAAAAAAATGAAATCCCTTTCGTAACATATGAGTTCTCGTCTGAAACCCTCACACTTCGAAAAAGATTGTCCATTTTGCACACGAAATGCAACCAATTTTTTCCGTGACCACCTCTACTTTTTACACATGCTATGTGGGTTTAATGATGATACCATGCCAAGTTTTGACCTTTTCAGAGTTCATTTGTAGTGCTTTCCAATTTCATGGTCATTTAGCTCAAAAAAGTTAGTAAATACATGAAAAATACCAAATGAAGTTAGAAAGGCTTGAAAATTGATGATGTGGCTTTGAATGGTTCATTTTGTACACACAAAAAGTCTGGAGTCCAAATAAGTTCAAAAAATGAAATCCCTTTCGTAACATATGAGTTCTCGTCTGAAACCCCCACACTTCGAAAAAGATTGTCCATTTTGCACACAAAATGAAAGCAATTTTTTTCGTAACCATCTCTAGTTTTTACACATGCTATGTGGGTTTAATGATCATACCATGCCAACTTTCAACCTTTTCAGAGTTCATTTGTAGTGCTTTTCAATTTCATGGTCGTTTAGCTCAAAAAAATTAGTAAATACGTCAAAAATAACAAATGAAGTCCGAAAGGGTTGAAAATTGATGATGTGGCTTTGATTGGTTCATTTTGAACACACAAAAAGTATGGAGTCCAAATAGGTTCAAAAAACTGAAATCCCTTTGTAACAGATGAATTTTCGTCTGAAACCCTGATACTTCGAAAGAGATTGTCCATTTTACACAGGAAGTGCATCCAATTTTGGTCGTAACTCTCTCAACTTTTTAGCACATACTATGTGGTGAAATGATCATACCATGCCAACTTTCTACCTCTTCAGAGTTCATTTGTAGGGCTTTTCAATTTCAGGGTCATTTAGCTCAAAAAATCAGTAAATGCATGAAAATACCAAATGAAGTCAGAAAGGGTTGAAAATTCATGATGTGACTTTGAATGATTCATTTGGAACACACAAAAAGTCTGGAGTCCAAATAAGTTCAAAAAAATGAATTCCCTTTTGTAACATATGAGTTCTCGTCTGAAACCCTCACACTTTGAAAGAGATTGTCCATTTTATACACGAAATACAACCAATTTTTTCCGGAACCGTCTCTACTTTTTACACATTCTATGTGGGTTTAATGATCATACCATGCCAACTTTCAACATTTTCAGAGTTCATTTGGAGTGCTTTTCAATTTCATGGTCGTTTAGCTCAAAAAAATTAGTAAATACGTGAAAAATACGAAATGAAGTCAGAAAGGGTTAAAAATTTATGATGTGGCTATGAACGGTTCATTTTGAACACACAAAAATTCTGTAGTCCAAATAAGTACAAAAAAATGAAATCCCTTTCGTAACATATGAGTTCTCGTCTGAAACCCTCACACTTCGAAAAAGATTGTCCATTTTGCACACGAAATGCAACCAATTTTTTCCGTAACCGCCTCTACGTTTTACACATGCTATTTGGGTTTAATTATGATACCACGCCAACTTTTGACCTTTTCAGAGTTCATTTGTAGTGCTTTTCAATTTCATGGTCGTTTAGCTCAAAAAAGTTAGTAAATATATGAAAAATACCAAATGAAGTCCGAAAGGGTTGAAAATTGATGATGTGGCTTTGAATGGTTCATTTTGAACACACAAAAAGTATGGAGTCCAAATAGGTTCAAAAAACTGAAATCCCTTTGTAACAGATGAATTTTCGTCTGAAACCCTGATACTTCGAAAGAGATTGTCCATTTTACACAGGAAGTGCATCCAATTTTGGTCGTAACTCTCTCAACTTTTTAGCACATACTATGTGGTGAAATGATCATACCATGCCAACTTTCTACCTTTTCAGAGTTCATTTGTAGGGCTTTTCAATTTCAGGGTCATTTAGCTCAAAAAATCAGTAAATGCATGAAAATACCAAATGAAGTCAGAAAGGGCTGAAAATCCATGATGTGGCTTTTAATGATTCATTTTGAACACACAGAAAGTCTGGAGTCCATATAAGTTCAAAAAAATGAATTCCCTTTTGTAACATATGAGTTGTCGTCTGAAACCCTCACACTTTGAAAGAGATTGTCCATTTTATACATGAAATACAACCAATTTTTTTGGGAACCGTCTCTACTTTTTACACATGCTATGTGGGTTTAATGATGATACCATGCCAACTTTCAACCTTTTCATAGCTCATTTGTAGTGCTTTTCAATTTCATGGTCGTTTAGCTCAAAAAAATTAGTAAATACGTGAAAAATAACAAATGAAGTCAGAAAGGGTTAAAAATTGATGATGTGGGTATGAATGGTTCATTTTGAACACACAAAAATTCTGTAGTCCAAATAAGTACAAAAAAATGAAATCCCTTTCGTAACATATGAGTTCTCGTCTGAAACCCTCACACTTCGAAAAAGATTGTCCATTTTGCACACGAAATGCAACCAATTTTTTCCGTGACCACCTCTACTTTTTACACATGCTATGTGGGTTTAATGATGATACCATGCCAAGTTTTGACCTTTTCAGAGTTCATTTGTAGTGCTTTCCAATTTCATGGTTATTTAGCTCAAAAAAGTTAGTAAATACATGAAAAATACCAAATGAAGTTAGAAAGGCTTGCAAATTGATGATGTGGCTTTGAATGGTTCATTTTGGACACACAAAAAGTCTGGAGTCCAAATAAGTTCAAAAAATGAAATCCCTTTCGTAACATATGAGTTCTCGTCTGAAACCCCCACACTTCGAAAAAGATTGTCCATTTTGCACACAAAATGAAACCAATTTTTTCCGTAACCATCTCTAGTTTTTACACATGCTATGTGGGTTTAATGATCATACCATGCCAACTTTCAACCTTTTCAGAGTTCATTTGTAGTGCTTTTCAATTTCATGGTCGTTTAGCTCAAAAAAATTAGTAAATACGTCAAAAATAACAAATGAAGTCCGAAAGGGTTGAAAATTGATGATGTGGCTTTGATTGGTTCATTTTGAACACACAAAAAGTATGGAGTCCAAATAGGTTCAAAAAACTGAAATCCCTTTGTAACAGATGAATTTTCGTCTGAAACCCTGATACTTCGAAAGAGATTGTCCATTTTACACAGGAAGTGCATCCAATTTTGGTCGTAACTCTCTCAACTTTTTAGCACATACTATGTGGTGAAATGATCATACCATGCCCACTTTCTACCTCTTCAGAGTTCATTTGTAGGGCTTTTCAATTTCAGGGTCATTTAGCTCAAAAAATCAGTAAATGCATGAAAATACCAAATGAAGTCAGAAAGGGTTGAAAATTCATGATGTGACTTTGAATGATTCATTTTGAACACACAAAAAGTCTGGAGTCCAAATAAGTTCAAAAAAATGAATTCCCTTTTGTAACATATGAGTTCTCGTCTGAAACCCTCACACTTTGAAAGAGATTGTCCATTTTATACACGAAATACAACCAATTTTTTCCGGAACCGTCTCTACTTTTTACACATGCTATGTGGGTTTAATGATCATACCATGCCAACTTTCAACATTTTCAGAGTTCATTTGGAGTGCTTTTCAATTTCATGGTCGTTTAGCTCGAAAAAATTAGTAAATACGTGAAAAATACGAAATGAAGTCAGAAAGGGTTAAAAATTTATGATGTGGCTATGAATGGTTCATTTTGAACACACAAAAATTCTGTAGTCCAAATAAGTACAAAAAAATGAAATCCCTTTCGTAACATATGAGTTCTCGTCTGAAACCCTCACACTTCGAAAAAGATTGTCCATTTTGCACACGAAATGCAACCAATTTTTTCTGTAACCGCCTCTACGTTTTACACATGCTATGTGGGTTTAATCATGATACCACGCCAACTTTTGACCTTTTCAGAGTTCATTTGTAGTGCTTTTCAATTTCATGGTCGTTTAGCTCAAAAAAGTTAGTAAATACATGAAAAATACCAAATGAAGTCCGAAAGGGTTGAAAATTGATGATGTGGCTTTGAATGGTTCATTTTGAACACACAAAAAGTATGGAGTCCAAATAGGTTCAAAAAACTGAAATCCCTTTGTAACAGATGAATTTTCGTCTGAAACCCTGATACTTCGAAAGAGATTGTCCATTTTACACAGGAAGTGCATCCAATTTTGGTCGTAACTCTCTCAACTTTTTAGCACATACTATGTGGTGAAAAGATCATACCATGCCAACTTTCTACCTTTTCAGAGTTCATTTGTAGGGCTTTTCAATTTCAGGGTCATTTAGCTCAAAAAATCAGTAAATGCATGAAAATACCAAATGAAGTCAGAAAGGGCTGAAAATCCATGATGTGGCTTTTAATGATTCATTTTGAACACACAGAAAGTCTGGAGTCCAAATAAGTTCAAAAAAATGAATTCCCTTTTGTAACATATGAGTTCTCGTCTGAAACCCTCACACTTTGAAAGAGATTGTCCATTTTATACACGAAATACAACCAATTTTTTCGGGAACCGTCTCTACTTTTTACACATGCTATGTGGGCTTAATGATGATACCATGCCAACTTTCAACCTTTTCATAGCTCATTTGTAGTGCTTTTCAATTTCATGGTCGTTTAGCTCAAAAAAATTAGTAAATACGTGAAAAATAACAAATGAAGTCAGAAAGGGTTAAAAATTGATGATGTGGGTATGAATGGTTCATTTTGAACACACAAAAATTCTGTAGTCCAAATAAGTACAAAAAAATGAAATCCCTTTCGTAACATATGAGTTCTCGTCTGAAACCCTCACACTTCGAAAAAGATTGTCCATTTTGCACACGAAATGCAACCAATTTTTTCCGTGACCACCTCTACTTTTTACACATGCTATGTGGGTTTAATGATGATACCATGCCAAGTTTTAACCTTTTCAGAGTTCATTTGTAGTGCTTTCCAATTTCATGGTTATTTAGCTCAAAAAAGTTAGTAAATACATGAAAAATACCAAATGAAGTTAGAAAGGCTTGCAAATTGATGATGTGGCCTTGAATGGTTCATTTTGGACACACAAAAAGTCTGGAGTCCAAATAAGTTCAAAAAATGAAATCCCTTTCGTAACATATGAGTTCTCGTCTGAAACCCCCACACTTCGAAAAAGATTGTCCATTTTGCACACAAAATGAAACCAATTTTTTCCGTAACCATCTCTAGTTTTTACACATGCTATGTGGGTTTAATGATCATACCATGCCAACTTTCAACCTTTTCAGAGTTCATTTGTAGTGCTTTTCAATTTCATGGTCGTTTAGCTCAAAAAAATTAGTAAATACGTCAAAAATAACAAATGAAGTCCGAAAGGGTTGAAAATTGATGATGTGGCTTTGATTGGTTCATTTTAAACACACAAAAAGTATGGAGTCCAAATAGGTTCAAAAAACTGAAATCCCTTTGTAACAGATGAATTTTCGTCTGAAACCCTGATACTTCGAAAGAGATTGTCCATTTTACACAGGAAGTGCATCCAATTTTGGTCGTAACTCTCTCAACTTTTTAGCACATACTATGTGGTGAAATGATCATACCATGCCCACTTTCTACCTCTTCAGAGTTCATTTGTAGGGCTTTTCAATTTCAGGGTCATTTAGCTCAAAAAATCAGTAAATGCATGAAAATACCAAATGAAGTCAGAAAGGGTTGAAAATTCATGATGTGACTTTGAATGATTCATTTTGAACACACAAAAAGTCTGGAGTCCAAATAAGTTCAAAAAAATGAATTCCCTTTTGTAACATATGAGTTCTCGTCTGAAACCCTCACACTTTGAAAGAGATTGTCCATTTTATACACGAAATACAACCAATTTTTTCCGGAACCGTCTCTACTTTTTACACATGCTATGTGGGTTTAATGATCATACCATGCCAACTTTCAACATTTTCAGAGTTCATTTGGAGTGCTTTTCAATTTCATGGTCGTTTAGCTCGAAAAAATTAGTAAATACGTGAAAAATACGAAATGAAGTCAGAAAGGGTTAAAAATTTATGATGTGGCTATGAATGGTTCATTTTGAACACACAAAACTTCTGTAGTCCAAATAAGTACAAAAAAATGAAATCCCTTTCGTAACATATGAGTTCTCGTCTGAAACCCTCACACTTCGAAAAAGATTGTCCATTTTGCACACGAAATGCAACCAATTTTTTCTGTAACCGCCTCTACGTTTTACACATGCTATGTGGGTTTAATTATGATACCACGCCAACTTTTGACCTTTTCAGAGTTCATTTGTAGTGCTTTTCAATTTCATGGTCGTTTAGCTCAAAAAAGTTAGTAAATACATGAAAAATACCAAATGAAGTCCGAAAGGGTTGAAAATTGATGATGTGGCTTTGAATGGTTCATTTTGAACACACAAAAAGTATGGAGTCCAAATAGGTTCAAAAAACTGAAATCCCTTTGTAACAGATGAATTTTCGTCTGAAACCCTGATACTTCGAAAGAGATTGTCCATTTTACACAGGAAGTGCATCCAATTTTGGTCGTAACTCTCTCAACTTTTTAGCACATACTATGTGGTGAAATGATCATACCATGCCAACTTTCTACCTTTTCAGAGTTCATTTGTAGGGCTTTTCAATTTCAGGGTCATTTAGCTCAAAAAATCAGTAAATGCATGAAAATACCAAATGAAGTCAGAAAGGGCTGAAAATCCATGATGTGGCTTTTAATGATTCATTTTGAACACACAGAAAGTCTGGAGTCCAAATAAGTTCAAAAAAATGAATTCCCTTTTGTAACATATGAGTTCTCGTCTGAAACCCTCACACTTTGAAAGAGATTGTCCATTTTATACACGAAATACAACCAATTTTTTCGGGAACCGTCTCTACTTTTTACACATGCTATGTGGGCTTAATGATGATACCATGCCAACTTTCAACCTTTTCATAGCTCATTTGTAGTGCTTTTCAATTTCATGGTCGTTTAGCTCAAAAAAATTAGTAAATACGTGAAAAATAACAAATGAAGTCAGAAAGGGTTAAAAATTGATGATGTGGCTACGAATGGTTCATTTTGAACACACAAAAATTCTGTAGTCCAAATAAGTACAAAAAAATGAAATCCCTTTCGTAACATATGAGTTCTCGTCTGAAACCCTCACACTTCGAAAAAGATTGTCCATTTTGCACACGAAATGCAACCAATTTTTTCCGTGACCACCTCTACTTTTTACACATGCTATGTGGGTTTAATGATGATACCATGCCAAGTTTTGACCTTTTCAGAGTTCATTTGTAGTGCTTTCCAATTTCATGGTCATTTAGCTCAAAAAAGTTAGTAAATATGTGAAAAATACCAAATGAAGTTAGAAAGGCTTGAAAATTGATGATGTGGTATTGAATGGTTCATTTTGGACACACAAAAATTCTGGAGTCCAAATAAGTTCAAAAAATGAAATCCCTTTCGTAACATATGAGTTCTCGTCTGAAACCCCCACAATTCGAAAAAGATTGTCCATTTTGCACACAAAATGAAACCAATTTTTTCCGTAACCATCTCTAGTTTTTACACATGCTATGTGGGTTTAATGATCATACCATGCCAACTTTCAACCTTTTCAGAGTTCATTTGTAGTGCTTTTCAATTTCATGGTCGTTTAGCTCAAAAAAATTAGTAAATACGTCAAAAATACCAAATGAAGTCCGAAAGGGTTGAAAATTGATGATGTGGCTTTCATTGGTTCATTTTGAACACACAAAAAGTATGGAGTCCAAATAGGTTCAAAAAACTGAAATCCCTTTGTAACAGATGAATTTTCGTCTGAAACCCTCATACTTCGAAAGAGATTGTCCATTTTACACAGGAAGTGCATCCAATTTTGGTCGTAACTCTCTCAACTTTTTAGCACATACTATGTGGTGAAATGATCATACCATGCCAACTTTCTACCTTTTCAGTGTTCATTTGTAGGGCTTTTCAATTTCAGGGTCATTTAGCTCAAAAAATCAGTAAATGCATGAAAATACCAAATGAAGTCAGAAAGGGTTGAAAATTCATGATGTGACTTTGAATGATTCATTTTGAACACACAAAAAGTCTGGAGTCCAAATAAGTTCAAAAAAATGAATTCCCTTTTGTAACATATGAGTTCTCGTCTGAAACCCTCACACTTTGAAAGAGATTGTCCATTTTATACACGAAATACAACCAATTTTTTCCGGAACCGTCTCTAGTTTTTACACATGCTATGTGGGTTTAATGATCATACCATGCCAACTTTCAACATTTTCAGAGTTCATTTGGAGTGCTTTTCAATTTCATGGTCGTTTAGCTCAAAAAAATTAGTAAATACGTGAAAAATACGAAATGAAGTCAGAAAGGGTTAAAAATTTATGATGTGGCTATGAATGGTTCATTTTGAACACACAAAAATTCTGTAGTCCAAATAAGTACAAAAAAATGAAATCCCTTTCGTAACATATGAGTTCTCGTCTGAAACCCTCACACTTCGAAAAAGATTGTCCATTTTGCACACGAAATGCAACCAATTTTTTCCGTAACCGCCTCTACGTTTTACACATGCTATGTGGGTTTAATTATGATACCACGCCAACTTTTGACCTTTTCAGAGTTCATTTGTAGTGCTTTTCAATTTCATGGTCGTTTAGCTCAAAAAAGTTAGTAAATACATGAAAAATACCAAATGAAGTCCGAAAGGGTTGAAAATTGATGATGTGGCTTTGAA
Source organism: Hordeum marinum (assembly GCA_022496015.1). Lineage (NCBI taxonomy): Eukaryota > Viridiplantae > Streptophyta > Magnoliopsida > Poales > Poaceae > Hordeum > Hordeum marinum. The sequence continues at coordinate 64,217 of JAAAWK010000348.1, read as the reverse complement.
TGGTTCATTTTGAACACACAAAAAGTATGGTGTCCAAATAGGTTCAAAAAACTGAAGTCCCTAACAGATGAATTTTCGTGTGAAACCCTGATACTTCGAAAGAGATTGTCCATTTTACACAGGAAGTGCATCCAATTTTGGTCGTAACTCTCCCAACTTTTTAGCACATACCATGTGGTGAAATGATCATACCATGCCAACTTTCTACCTTTTCAGAGTTCATTTGTAGGGCTTTTCAATTTCAGGGTCATTTAGCTCAAAAAATCAGTAAATGCATGAAAATACCAAATGAAGTCAGAAAGGGCTGAAAATCCATGATGTGGCTTTTAATGATTCATTTTGAACACACAAAAAGTCTGGAGTCCAAATAAGTTCAAAAAAATGAATTCCCTTTTGTAACATATGAGTTCTCATCTGAAACCCTCACACTTTGAAAGAGATTGTCCATTTTATACACGAAATACAACAATTTTTTTCCGGAACCGTCTCTACTTTTTATACATGCTATGTGGGTTTAATGATGATACCATGCCAACTTTCAACCTGTTCAGAGTTCATTTGTAGTGCTTTTCAATTTCATGGTCGTTTAGCTCAAAAAAATTAGTAAATACGTGAAAAATAACAAATGAAGTCATAAAGGGTTAAAAATTGATGATGTGGCTATGAATGGTTCATTTTGAACACACAAAAATTCTGTAGTCCAAATAAGTACAAAAAAATGAAATCCCTTTCGTAACATATGAGTTCTCGTCTGAAACCCTCACACTTCGAAAAAGATTGTCCATTTTGCACACGAAATGCAACCAATTTTTTCCGTGACCGCCTCTACTTTTTACACATGCTATGTGGGTTTAATGATGATACCATGCCAAGTTTTGACCTTTTCACAGTTCATTTGTAGTGCTTTCCAATTTCATGCTCGTTTAGCTCAAAAAAGTTAGTAAATACATGAAAAATACCAAATGAAGTCCGAAAGGGTTGAAAATTCCCTTTCGTAACATATGGGTCATTTTGAACACACAAAAAGTCTGGAGTCCAAATAAGTTCAAAAAACTGAAATCCCTTTGTAACAGATGAATTTTCGTCTCAAACCCTAATACTTCAAAAGAGATTGTCCATTTTACACAGGAAGTGCAATCAGTTTTTGTCCTAACCCTCGCAACTTTTCAGCACATACTATGTGCTGAAATGATGATACCATGCCAACTTTTAACCTTTTCAGAGTTCATTTGTAGGGCTTTTCAATTTCAGGGTCATTTAGCTCAAAAGATCAGTAAATGCATGAAAATACCAAATGAAGTTAGAAAGGGTTGAAAATTCATGATGTGGCTTTCAATGATTCATTTTGAACACAGAAAAAGTCTGGAGTCCAAATAAGTTCAAAAAAATAAATTCCCGTTCGTAACATATGAGTTCTCGTCTGAAACCCTCACACTCCGAAAAAGATTGTCCATTTTGCACACGAAATGCAACCAATTTTTTCCGTAACCGTCTCTACTTTTTACACATGCTCTGTGGGTTTAATGATGATACCATGCCAACTTTCGACCTTTTCAGGGTTCATTTGTAGTGCTTTTCTATTTCATGGTCGTTTAGCTCAAAAAAATCAGAAAATGCGTGAAAAATACCAAATGATGTCCGAAAGGGTTGAAAATTGATGATGTGGCTTTGAATGGTTCATTTTGAACACACAAAAAGTATGGAGTTCAAATAAGTTCAAAAAACTGAAATCCCTTTGTAACAGATGAATTTTCGTCTCAAACCCTGATACTTCAAAAGAGATTGTCCATTTTACACAGGAAGTGCAATCAGTTTTTGTCGTAACCCTCTCAACTTTTTAACACATACAATGTGGTGAAATGATGATACCATGCCAACTTTTAACCTTTTCAGAGTTCATTTGTAGGGCTTTTCAATTTCAGGGTCATTTAGCTCAAGAAATCAGTAAATGCATGAAAATACCAAATGAAGTCAGAAAGGGTTAAAAATTCATGATGTGGCTTTCAATGATACATTTTGAACACCGAAAAAGTATGGAGTCCAAATAAGTTCAAAAAAATAAATTCCCTTTCGTAACATATGAGTTCTCATCTGAAACCCTCACACTCCGAAAAAGATTGTCCATTTTGCACACGAAATGCAACCAATTTTTTCCGTAACCATCTCTACTTTTTACACATGCTATGTGGGTTTAATGATGATACCATGCCAACTTTCAACCTTTTCAGGGTTCATTTGTAGTGCTTTTCAATTTCATGGTCGTTTAGCTCAAAAAAATCAGAGAATGCGTGAAAAATACCAAATGATGTCCGAAAGGGTTGAAAATTGATGATGTGGCTTTGAATGGTTAATTTTGAACACACAAAAAGTATGGAGTCCAAATAAGTTCAAAAAACTGAAATCCCTTTGTAACAGATGAATTTTCGTCTCAAACCCTGATACTTCAAAAGAGATTGTCCATTTTACACAGGAAGTGCAATCAGTTTTTGTCGTAACCCTCTCAACTTTTTAGCACATACTATGTGGTGAAATGATCATACCATGCCAACTTTCTACCTTTTCAGAGTTCATTTGTAGGGCTTTTCAATTTCAGGGTCATTTAGCTCAAAAAATCAGTAAATGCATGAAAATACCAAATGAAGTCAGAAAGGCCTGAAAATCCATGATGTGGCTTTTAATGATTCATTTTGAACACACAAAAAGTCTGGAGTCCAAATAAGTTCAAAAAAATGAATTCCCTTTTGTAACATATGAGTTCTCATCTGAAACCCTCACACTTTGAAAGAGATTGTCCATTTCATACACGAAATACAACCAATTTTTTCCGGAACCGTCTCTACTTTTTACACATGCTATGTGGGTTTAATGATGATACCATGCCAACTTTCAACCTGTTCAGAGTTCATTTGTAGTGCTTTTCAATTTCATGGTCGTTTGGCTCACAAAAATTAGTAAATACGTGAAAAATAACAAATGAAGTCACAAATGGTTAAAAATTGATGAGTTGGCTATGAATGGTTCATTTTGAACACACAAAAATTCTGTAGTCCAAATAAGTACAAACAAATGAAATCCCTTTCGTAACATATGAGTTCTCGTCTGAAATCCTCACACTTCGAAAAAGATTGTCCATTTTGCACACGAAATGCAACCAATTTTTTCCGTGACCGCCTCTACTTTTTACACATGCTATGTGGGTTTAATGATGATACCATGCCAAGTTTTGACCTTTTCACAGTTCATTTGTAGTGCTTTCCAATTTCATGGTCGTTTAGCTCAAAAAAGTTAGTAAATACATGAAAAATACCAAATGAAGTCCGAAAGGGTTGAAAATTCCCTTCCGTAACATATGGATCATTTTGAACACACAAAAAGTCTGGAGTCCAAATAAGTTCAAAAAACTGAAATCCCTTTGTAACAGATGAATTTTCGTCTCAAACCCTGATACTTCAAAAGAGATTGTCCATTTTACACAGGAAGTGCAATCAGTTTTTGTCCTAGCCCTCTCATCTTTTTAGCACATACTATGTGGTGAAATGATGATACCATGCCAACTTTTAACCTTTTCAGAGTTCATTTGTAGGGCTTTTCAATTTCAGGGTCATTTAGCTCAAAAAATCAGTAAATGCATGAAAATACCAAATGAAGTCAGAAAGGGTTGAAAATTCATGATGTGGCTTTCAATGATTCATTTTGAACACAGAAAAAGTCTGGAGTCCAAATAAGTTCAAAAAAATAAATTCCCGTTCGTAACATATGAGTTCTCGTCTGAAACCCTCACACTCCGAAAAAGATTGTCCATTTTGCACACGAAATGCAACCAATTTTTTCCGTAACCGTCTCTACTTTTTACACATGCTATGTGGGTTTAATGATGATACCATGCCAACTTTCAACCTGTTCAGAGTTCATTTGTAGTGCTTTTCAATTTCATGGTCGTTTGGCTCAAAAAAATTAGTAAATACGTGAAAAATAACAAATGAAGTCAGAAAGGGTTAAAAATTGATGATGTGGCTATGAATGGTTCATTTTGAACACACAAAAATTCGATAGTCCAAATAAGTACAAACAAATGAAATCCCTTTCGTAACATATGAGTTCTCGTCTGAAACCCTCACACTTCGAAAAAGATTGTCCATTTTGCACACGAAATGCAACCAATTTTTTCCGTAACCGTCTCTACTTTTTACACATGCTCTGTGGGTTTAATGATGATACCATGCCAACTTTCGACCTTTTCAGGGTTCATTTGTAGTGCTTTTCTATTTCATGGTCGTTTAGCTCAAAAAAATCAGAAAATGCGTGAAAAATACCAAATGATGTCCGAAAGGGTTGAAAATTGATGATGTGGCTTTGAATGGTTCATTTTGAACACACAAAAAGTATGGAGTTCAAATAAGTTCAAAAAACTGAAATCCCTTTGTAACAGATGAATTTTCGTCTCAAACCCTGATACTTCAAAAGAGATTGTCCATTTTACACAGGAAGTGCAATCAGTTTTTGTCGTAACCCTCTCAACTTTTTAACACATACAATGTGGTGAAATGATGATACCATGCCAACTTTTAACCTTTTCAGAGTTCATTTGTAGGGCTTTTCAATTTCAGGGTCATTTAGCTCAAGAAATCAGTAAATGCATGAAAATACCAAATGAAGTCAGAAAGGGTTAAAAATTCATGATGTGGCTTTCAATGATACATTTTGAACACCGAAAAAGTATGGAGTCCAAATAAGTTCAAAAAAATAAATTCCCTTTCGTAACATATGAGTTCTCATCTGAAACCCTCACACTCCGAAAAAGATTGTCCATTTTGCACACGAAATGCAACCAATTTTTTTCGTAACCATCTCTACTTTTTACACATGCTATGTGGGTTTAATGATGATACCATGCCAACTTTCAACCTTTTCAGGGTTCATTTGTAGTGCTTTTCAATTTCATGGTCGTTTAGCTCAAAAAAATCAGAGAATGCGTGAAAAATACCAAATGATGTCCGAAAGGGTTGAAAATTGATGATGTGGCTTTGAATGGTTAATTTTGAACACACAAAAAGTATGGAGTCCAAATAAGTTCAAAAAACTGAAATCCCTTTGTAACAGATGAATTTTCGTCTCAAACCCTGATACTTCAAAAGAGATTGTCCATTTTACACAGGAAGTGCAATCAGTTTTTGTCGTAACCCTCTCAACTTTTTAGCACATACTATGTGGTGAAATGATCATACCATGCCAACTTTCTACCTTTTCAGAGTTCATTTGTAGGGCTTTTCAATTTCAGGGTCATTTAGCTCAAAAAATCAGTAAATGCATGAAAATACCAAATGAAGTCAGAAAGGCCTGAAAATCCATGATGTGGCTTTTAATGATTCATTTTGAACACACAGAAAGTCTGGAGTCCAAATAAGTTCAAAAAAATGAATTCCCTTTTGTAACATATGAGTTCTCATCTGAAACCCTCACACTTTGAAAGAGATTGTCCATTTCATACACGAAATACAACCAATTTTTTCCGGAACCGTCTCTACTTTTTACACATGCTATGTGGGTTTAATGATGATACCATGCCAACTTTCAACCTGTTCAGAGTTCATTTGTAGTGCTTTTCAATTTCATGGTCGTTTGGCTCACAAAAATTAGTAAATACGTGAAAAATAACAAATGAAGTCACAAAGGGTTAAAAATTGATGAGTTGGCTATGAATGGTTCATTTTGAACACACAAAAATTCTGTAGTCCAAATAAGTACAAACAAATGAAATCCCTTTCGTAACATATGAGTTCTCGTCTGAAATCCTCACACTTCGAAAAAGATTGTCCATTTTGCACACGAAATGCAACCAATTTTTTCCGTGACCGCCTCTACTTTTTACACATGCTATGTGGGTTTAATGATGATACCATGCCAAGTTTTGACCTTTTCACAGTTCATTTGTAGTGCTTTCCAATTTCATGGTCGTTTAGCTCAAAAAAGTTAGTAAATACATGAAAAATACCAAATGAAGTCCGAAAGGGTTGAAAATTCCCTTTCGTAACATATGGATCATTTTGAACACACAAAAAGTCTGGAGTCCAAATAAGTTCAAAAAACTGAAATCCCTTTGTAACAGATGAATTTTCGTCTCAAACCCTGATACTTCAAAAGAGATTGTCCATTTTACACAGGAAGTGCAATCAGTTTTTGTCCTAGCCCTCTCAACTTTTTAGCACATACTATGTGGTGAAATGATGATACCATGCCAACTTTTAACCTTTTCAGAGTTCATTTGTAGGGCTTTTCAATTTAAGGGTCATTTAGCTCAAAAAATCAGTAAATGCATGAAAATACCAAATGAAGTCAGAAAGGGTTGAAAATTCATGATGTGGCTTTCAATGATTCATTTTGAACACAGAAAAAGTCTGGAGTCCAAATAAGTTCAAAAAAATAAATTCCCGTTCGTAACATATGAGTTCTCGTCTGAAACCCTCACACTCCGAAAAAGATTGTCCATTTTGCACACGAAATGCAACCAATTTTTTCCGTAACCGTCTCTACTTTTTACACATGCTATGTGGGTTTAATGATGATACCATGCCAACTTTCAACCTGTTCAGAGTTCATTTGTAGTGCTTTTCAATTTCATGGTCGTTTGGCTCAAAAAAATTAGTAAATACGTGAAAAATAACAAATGAAGTCAGAAAGGGTTAAAAATTGATGATGTGGCTATGAATGGTTCATTTTGAACACACAAAAATTCGATAGTCCAAATAAGTACAAACAAATGAAATCCCTTTCGTAACATATGAGTTCTCGTCTGAAACCCTCACACTTCGAAAAAGATTGACCATTTTGCACACGAAATGCAACCAATTTTTTCCGTGACCGCCTCTACTTTTTACACATGCTATGTGGGCTTAATGATGATACCATGCCAAGTTTTGACCTTTTCACAGTTCATTTGTAGTGCTTTCCAATTTCATGGTCGTTTAGCTCAAAAAAGTTAGTAAATACATGAAAAATACCAAATGAAGTCCGAAAGGGTTGAAAATTCCCTTTCGTAACATATGGGTCATTTTGAACACACAAAAAGTCTGGAGTCCAAATAAGTTCAAAAAACTGAAATCCCTTTGTAACAGATGAATTTTCGTCTCAAACCCTGATACTTCAAAAGAGATTGTCCATTTTACACAGGAAGTGCAATCAGTTTTTGTCCTAACCCTCTCAACTTTTTAGCACATACTATGTGGTGAAATGATGATACCATGCCAACTTTTAACCTTTTCAGAGTTCATTTGTAGGGCTTTTCAATTTCAGGGTCATTTAGCTCAAAAAATTAGTAAATGCATGAAAATACCAAATGAAGTTAGAAAGGGTTGAAAATTCATGATGTGGCTTTCAATGATTCATTTTGAACACAGAAAAAGTCTGGAGTCCAAATAAGTTCAAAAAAATAAATTCCCGTTCGTAACATATGAGTTCTCGTCTGAAACCCTCACACTCCGAAAAAGATTGTCCATTTTGCACACGAAATGCAACCAATTTTTTCCGTAACCGTCTCTACTTTTTACACATGCTCTGTGGGTTTAATGATGATACCATGCCAACTTTCGACCTTTTCAGGGTTCATTTGTAGTGCTTTTCTATTTCATGGTCGTTTAGCTCAAAAAAATCAGAAAATGCGTGAAAAATACCAAATGATGTCCGAAAGGGTTGAAAATTGATGATGTGGCTTTGAATGGTTCATTTTGAACACACAAAAATTATGGAGTTCAAATAAGTTCAAAAAACTGAAATCCCTTTGTAACAGATGAATTTTCGTCTCAAACCCTGATACTTCAAAAGAGATTGTCCATTTTACACAGGAAGTGCAATCAGTTTTTGTCGTAACCCTCTCAACTTTTTAACACATACAATGTGGTGAAATGATGATACCATGCCAACTTTTAACCTTTTCAGAGCTCATTTGTAGGGCTTTTCAATTTCAGGGTCATTTAGCTCAAGAAATCAGTAAATGCATGAAAATACCAAATGAAGTCAGAAAGGGTTAAAAATTCATGATGTGGCTTTCAATGATTCATTTTGAACACCGAAAAAGTCTGGAGTCCAAATAAGTTCACAAAAATAAATTCCCTTTCGTAACATATGAGTTCTCATCTGAAACCCTCACACTTCGAAAAAGATTGTCCATTTTGCACACGAAATGCAACCAATTTTTTTCGTAACCGTCTCTACTTTTTACACATGCTATGTGGGTTTAATGATGATACCATGCCAACTTTCAACCTTTTCAGGGTTCATTTGTAGTGCTTTTCAATTTCATGGTCGTTTAGCTCAAAAAAATGAGAGAATGCGTGAAAAATACCAAATGATGTCCGAAAGGGTTGAAAATTGATGATGTGGCTTTGAATGGTTAATTTTGAACACACAAAAAGTATGGAGTCCAAATAAGTTCAAAAAACTGAAATCCCTTTGTAACAGATGAATTTTCGTCTCGAACCCTGATACTTCAAAAGAGATTGTCCATTTTACACAGGAAGTGCAATCAGTTTTTGTCGTAACCCTCTCAACTTTTTAGCACATACTATGTGGTGAAATGATCATACCATGCCAACTTTCTACCTTTTCAGAGTTCATTTGTAGGGCTTTTCAATTTCAGGGTCATTTAGCTCAAAAAATCAGTAAATGCATGAAAATACCAAATGAAGTCAGAAAGGGTTGAAAATTCATGATGTGGCTTTCAATGATTCATTTTGAACACAGAAAAAGTCTGGAGTCCAAATAAGTTCAAAAAAATAAATTCCCGTTCGTAACATATGAGTTCTTGTCTGAAACCCTCACACTCCGAAAAAGATTGTCCATTTTGCACACGAAATGCAACCAATTTTTTCCGTAACCGTCTCTACTTTTTACACATGCTCTGTGGGTTTAATGATGATACCATGCCAACTTTCGACCTTTTCAGGGTTCATTTGTAGTGCTTTTCTATTTCATGGTCGTTTAGCTCAAAAAAATCAGAAAATGCGTGAAAAATACCAAATGATGTCCGAAAGGGTTGAAAATTGATGATGTGGCTTTGAATGGTTCATTTTGAACACACAAAAAGTATGGAGTTCAAATAAGTTCAAAAAACTGAAATCCCTTTGTAACAGATGAATTTTCGTCTCAAACCCTGATACTTCAAAAGAGATTGTCCATTTTACACAGGAAGTGCAATCAGTTTTTGTCGTAACCCTCTCAACTTTTTAACACATACAATGTGGTGAAATGATGATACCATGCCAACTTTTAACCTTTTCAGAGTTCATTTGTAGGGCTTTTCAATTTAGGGTCATTTAGCTCAAGAAATCAGTAAATGCATGAAAATACCAAATGAAGTCAGAAAGGGTTAAAAATTCATGATGTGTCTTTCAATGATTCATTTTGAACACCGAAAAAGTCTGGAGTCCAAATAAGTTCAAAAAAATAAATTCCCTTTCGTAACATATGAGTTCTCATCTGAAACCCTCACACTCCGAAAAAGATTGTCCATTTTGCACACGAAATGCAACCAATTTTTTCCGTAACCGTCTCTACTTTTTACACATGCTATGTGGGTTTAATGATGATACCATGCCAACTTTCAACCTTTTCAGGGTTCATTTGTAGTGCTTTTCAATTTCATGGTCGTTTAGCTCAAAAAAATCAGAGAATGCGTGAAAAATACCAAATGATGTCCGAAAGAGTTGAAAATTGATGATGTGGCTTTGAATGGTTAATTTTGAACACACAAAAAGTATGGAGTCCAAATATGTTTCAAAAACTTAAATCCCTTTGTAACAGATGAATTTTCGTCTCAAACCCTGATACTTCAAAAGAGATTGTCCATTTTACACAGGAAGTGCAATCAGTTTTTGTCGTAACCCTCTCAACTTTTTAGCACATACTATGTGGTGAAATGATGATACCATGCCAACTTTCAACCTTTTCAGAGTTCATTTGTAGGGCTTTTCAATTTCAGGGTCATTTAGCTCAAAAAATCAGTAAATGCATGAAAATACCAAATGAAGTTAGAAAGGGTTGAAAATTCATGATGTGGCTTTCAATGATTCATTTTGAACACAGAAAAAGTCTGGAGTCCAAATAAGTTCAAAAAATATATTGCCTTTCGTAACATATGAGTTCTCGTCTGAAACCCTCACACTCCGAAAAAGATTGTCCATTTTGCACACGAAATGCAACCAATTTTTTCCGTAACTGTCTCTACTTTTTACACATGCTGTGTGGGTTTAATGATGATACCATGCCAACTTTCAACCTTTTCAGGGTTCATTTGTAGTGCTTTTCAATTTCGTGGTCGTTTAGCTCAAAAAAATCAGAAAATGCGTGAAAAATACCAAATGATGTCCGACAGGGTTGAAAATTGATGATGTGGCTTTGAATGGTTCATTTTGAACACACAAAAAGTATGGAGTCCAAATAAGTTCACAAAACTGAAATCCCTTTGTAACAGATGAGTTTTCGTTTGAAACCCTGATACTTCAAAAGAGATTGTCCATTTTACACACGAAGTGCCTGCAGTTTTTGCCGTAACCCTCTGAACTTTTTAGCACATACTATGTGGTGAAATGATGATACCATGCCAACTTTCAACCTTTCAGAGTTCATTTGTAGTGCTTTTCAATTTTAGGGTCATTTAGCTCATAAAATCAGTAAATGCACGAAAGTGCCAAATGAAGTCAGATAGGGTTGAAATTGATGATGTGGCTTTGAACGGTTCATTTTGAACACAAAAAAAGTCTGGAGTCCAAATAAGTTCAAAATACAGAAATCACTTTGTAACAAATGAGCTTTCGTCTGAAACTCTGATACTTCGAAGGAGATTGTCCATTTTACATAGGAAGTGCGTCCAGTTTTTGTTGTAACCCTCTCAACTTTTTAGCACAAACTATGTGGTGAACTGATGATACCATGCCAACTTTCAACCTTTTCAGAGTTCATTTGTAGGGCTTTTCAATTTCAGGGTCGTTTAGCTCAAAAAAATCAGAAAATGCGTGAAAAATACCAAATGATGTCCGAAAGGGTTGAAAATTCATGATGTGGCTTTCAATGGTTCATTTTGAACACACAAAAAGTATGCAGTCCAAATAAGTTCACAAAACTGAAATCCCTTTGTAACACATGAGTTTTCGTTTGAAACCCTGATACTTCGAAAGAGATTGTCCATTTTACACACGAAGTGCCTGCAGTTTTTGTATTAACCCTCTCAACTTTTTAGCACATACTATGTGGTGAAATGATGATACCATGCCAACTTTCAACCTTTCAGAGTTCATTTGTAGTGCTTTTCAATTTTAGGGTCATTTAGCTCATAAAATCAGTAAATGCACGAAAGTGCCAAATGAAGTCAGATAGGGTTGAAATTGATGATGTGGCTTTGAACGGTTCATTTTGAACACACAAAAAGTCTGGAGTCCAAATAAGTTCAAAATACAGAAATCCCTTTGTAACAAATGAGTTTTCGTCTGAAACTCTGATACTTCGAAGGAGATTGTCCATTTTACACAGGAAGTGCGTCCAGTTTTTGTTGTAACCCTCTCAACTTTTTAGCACAAACTATGTGGTGAACTGATGATACCATGCCAACTTTCAACCTTTTCAGAGTTCATTTGTAGGGCTTTTCAATTTCAGGGTCGTTTAGCTCAAAAAAAATCAGAAAATGCGTGAAAAATACCAAATGATGTCCAAAAGGGTTGAAAATTCATGATGTGGCTTTGAATGGTTCATTTTGAACACACAAAAAGTATGGAGTCCAAATAACTTCACAAAACTGAAATCCCTTTGTCACACATGAGTTTTCATTTGAAACCCTGATACTTGGAAAGAGATTGTCCATTTTACACACGAAGTGCCTGCTGTTTTTGTCGTAACCCTCTCAACTTTTTAGCACATACTATGTGGTGAAATGATGATACAATGTCAACTTTCAACCTTTTCAGGGTTCATTTCTAGTGCTTTTCAATTTTAGGGTCATTTAGCTCATAAAATCAGTAAATGCACGAAAGTGCCAAATGAAGTCAGAGAGGGTTGAAATTGATGATGTGGCTTTGAACGGTTCATTTTGACTACACAAAAAGTCTGGAGTCCAAATAAGTTCAAAATACAGAAATCCCTTTGTAACAAATGAGTTTTTGTCTGAAACTCTGATACTTCGAAGGAGATTGTCCATTTTACACAGGAAGTGCATCCAGTTTTTGTTGTAACCCTCTCAACCTTTTAGCACATACTATGTGGTGAACTGATGATACCATGCCAGCTTTCAACCTTTTCAGAGTTCATTTGTAGGGCTTTTCAATTTCAGGGTCATTTAGCTCAAAAAATCAGTAAATGCATGAAAATACCAAATGATTTCAGAAAGGGTTGAAAATTCATGATGTGGCTTTGAATTGTTCATTTTGAACACACAAAAAGTCTGCAGTCCAAATAAGTTCAAAAAAATGAAATCCCTTTCGTAACATATGAGTTCTTGTCTGAAACCCTCACACTTCGAAAGAGATTGTCCATTTTATACACGAAATACAACCAATTTTTTCCGGAACCGTCTCTACTTTTTACACATGCTATGTGGGTTTAATGAACATACCATACAAACTTTCAACCTTTTCAGAGTTCATTTGTAGTGCTTTTCAATTTCATGGTCGTTTAGCTCAAAAAAATTAGTAAATACGTGAAAAATACCAAATGAAGTCCGAAAGGGTTGAAAATTGATGATGTGGCTTTGAATGGTTCATTTTGAACACTCAAAAAGTATGGAGTCCAAATAAGTTAAAAAAACAAGAAATCCCTTTGTAACACATGAGTTTTCGTTTGAAACCGTGATACTTCGAAAGAGATTGTCCATTTTACACAGGAAGTGCATCCAGTTTTTGTCGTAACCCTCTCAACTTTTTAGCACACACTATGTGGTGAAATGATGATACCATGCCAACTTTCATCCTTTTCAGAGTTCATTTGTAGGGCTTTTCAATTTCAGGGTCATTTAGCTCAAAAAAACAGTAAATGCATGAAAATACCAAATGAAGTCAGATGGGGTTGAAAATTCATGATCTGGCTTTGGATGATTCATTTTGAACACACAAGAAGTCTGGAGTCCAACTAAGTTCAAAAAGATGAATTCCCTTTCGTAACATATGACTTCTCGTCTGAAACCCTCACACTTTGAAAGAGATTGTCCATTTTGCACACGAAATGCAACCAATTTTTTCCGGAACCGTCTCTACTTTTTACACATGCTATGTGGGTTTAATGATGATACCATGCCAACTTCAACCTTTTCAGAGTTCATTTGTAGTGCTTTTCAATTTCATGGTCGTTTAGCTCAAAAATCAGTAAATGCATGAAAAATACCAAATGAAGTCAGAAAGGGTTGAAATTGATGATGTGGCTTTAAACGGTTCATTTTGAACACACAAAAAGTCTGGAGTCCAAATAAGTTAAAAAAACTGAAATCCCTTTGTAACAAATGAATTTTCGTCTGAAACTCTGATACTTTGAAATAGATTGTCCATTTCACACAGGAAGTGCATCCAGTTTTTGTCGTAACCCTCTCAACTTTTTAGCACATACTATGTGGTGAAATGATGATACCATGCTAACTTTCAACTTTTTGAGAGTTCATTTGTAGGGCTTTTCAATTTCAGGGTCATTTAGCTCAAAAAATCAGTAAATGCATGAAAATACCAAATGAAGTCCGAAAGCATTGAAAATTGATGATGTGGCTTTGAATGGTTCATTTTGAACACACAAAAAGTATGGAGTCCAAATAAGTTCAAAAAAATGAAATGCCTTTTTAACAGATGAATTTTCGTCCGAAACCCTGATACTTCGAAAGAGATTGTCCATTTTGCACACGAAATGCATCCATTTTTTTCCATAACCCTCTCAACTTTTTAGCTAATGCTATGTTGTGAAATGATGATACCATGCCAACTTTCAACCTTTTCAGAGTTCATTTGTAGTGCTTTTAAGTTTCAGGGTCATTTAGCTCAAAAAAATCAGAAAATGCATGACAAATACTAAATGAAGCGTGAAAGGGTTCAAAATTCATGATGTGGCTTTGAATGGTTCATTTTGAACACACAAAAAGTACGGAGTCCAAATAAGTTCAAAAAATTTGTAGAGTCCATTTTTTTCCATAACCCTCTCAACTTTTTAGCTAATGCTATGTTGTGAAATGATCATACCATGCCAACTTTCAACCTTTTCAGAGTTCATTTGTAGTGCTTTTCAATTTCACGGTCGTTTAGCTCAAAAAAATCAGGAAATACGTGAAAAATACCAAATGATGTCCGAAAGGGTTGAAAATTGATGATGTGGCTTTGAATGGTTCATTTTGAACACACAAAAAGTATGGAGTCCAAATAAGTTCAAAAAACTGAAATCCCTTTGTAACACATGAGTTTTCGTTTGAAACCCTGATACTTCGAAAGAGATTGTCCATTTTACACACGAAGTGCCTGCAGTTTTTGTCGTAACCCTCTCAACTTTTTAGCATATACTATGTGGTGAAATGATGATACCATGCCAACTTTCAACCTTTTCGGAGTTCATTTGTAGTGCTTTTCAATTTTAGGGTCATTTAGCTCATAAAATCAGTAAATGCACGAAAGTGCCAAATGAAGTTAGATAGGGTGGAAATTGATGATGTGGCTTTGAACGGTTCATTTTGAACACACAAAAAGTCTGGAGTCCAAATAAGTTCAAAAAACAGAAATCCCTTTGTAACAAATGAGTTTTCGTTTGAAACCCTGATACTTCGAAAGAGATTGTCCATTTTACACACGAAGTGCCTGCAGTTTTTGTCGTAACCCTCTCAACTTTTTAGCACATACTATGTGGTGAAATGGTGATACCATGCCAACTTTCAACCTTTTCAGAGTTCATTTGTAGTGCTTTTCAATTTTAGGGTCATTTAGCTCAAAAAATCAGTAAATGCATGAAAATACCAAATGAAGTCAGATCGGGTTGAAATTGATGATGTGGCTTTGAACAGTTCATTTTGAACACACAAAAAGTCTGGAGTCCAAATAAGTTCAAAATACAGAAATCCCTTTGTAACAAATGAGTTTTCGTCTGAAACTCTGATACTTCGAAGGAGATTGTCCATTCTACACAGGAAGTGCATCCAGTTTTTGTTGTAACCCTCTCGACTTTTTAGCACATACTATGTGGTGAACTGATGATACCATGCCAACTTTCAACCTTTTCAGAGTTCATTTGTAGGGCCTTTCAATTTCAGGGTCATTTAGCTCAAAAAATCAGTAAATGCATGAAAATATCAAATGAAGTCAGAAAGGGTTGAAAATTCATGATGTGGCTTTGAATGGTTCATTTTGAACACACAAAGAGTCTCAAGTCCAAATAAGTTCAAAAAAATGAAATCCCTTTCGTAACATATGAGTTCTTGTTTGAAACCCTCACACTTCGAAAGAGATGGTCCATTTTGCACACGAAATGCAACCAATATCTTTCGGAACCGTCTCTACTTTTTACACATGGTATGTGGGTTTAATGATGATACCATGCCAACTTTCAACCTTTTCAGAGTTCATTTGTAGTGCTTTTAAATTTCATGGTCGTTTAGCTCAAAAAAATTAGTAAATACATGAAAAATACCAAATGAAGTTCGTAAGGGTTGAAAATTGATGATGTGGCTTTGAATGGTTCATTTTGAACACACAAAAATTCTGGAGTCCAAATAAGTTCAAAAAACTAAAATCCCTTTCGTAACATATGAGTTCTCATCTCAAACCCTCACACTTAGCACATGAAATGCAACCAATTTTTTCCGTAATTGTCTCTACTTATGACACATGCTATGTGGGTTTAATGATCATACCCTACCAACTTTCACCCTTTTCAGAGTTCATTTGTAGTGCTTTTCAATTTCATGGTCGTTTAGCTCAAAAATATCAGTAAATATGTGAAAAATACCAAATGAAGTCCGAAAGGGTTGAAAATTGATGATGTGGCTTTGAAAGGTTCGTTTTGAACACACAAAAAGTATGGAGTCCAAATAAGTTAAAAAAACTGGAATCCCTTTGTAACACATGAGTTTTCGTTCGAAACAGTGATACTTCGAAAGAGATTGTCCATTTTACACACGAAGTGCATCCAGGTTTTGTCGTAACCCTCTCAACTTTTTAGCACATACTATGTGGTGAAATGATGATACCATGCCAACTTTCAACCTTTTCAGAGTTCATTTCTAGGGCTTTTCAATTTTAGGGTCATTTAGCTCAAAAAATCAGTAAATGCATGACAAATACCAAATGAAGTCAGAAAGCGTTGAAAATTCATGATGTGGCATTGAATGGTTCATTTTGAACACACAAAAAGTATCGAGTCCAAATAAGTTCAAAAAATGAAATCCCTTTCGTAACATACGAGTTTTCGTTTGAAACACTGATACTTCGACAGAGATTGTCCATTTTGCACACGAAATGCATCCAGTTTTTCCACAACCGTATCAACTTCTTAGGTCATTCTATGTCGTGAAATGATCATACCTTGCCAACTTTCAACCTTTTCAGAGTTCATTTGTAGTGCTTTTCAATTTCAGGGTCATTTAGCTCAAAAAAATAAGTAAATTCATGACAAATACCAAATGAAGTCAGAAAGGGTTGGAAATTCATGATGTGGCTTTGAATGGTTCATTTTGAACACACAAAAAGTATCGAGTCCAAATAAGTTCAAAAAATGAAATCCCTTTCGTAACATACGAGTTTTCGTTTGAAACCCTAATACTTCGAAAGAGATTGTCCATTTTGCACAAGAAGTGCCTGCAGTTTTTGCCGTAACCCTCTCAACTTTTTACACATGCTATGCGGGTGAAATGATGATACCATGCCAACTTTCAACGTTTTCAGAGTTCATTTGTAGAGCTTTTCAATTTCATATTCATTTAGCTCAAAAAATCAGTAAATGCATGAAAAATACCAAATGAAGTGAGAAAGGGTTGAAATTGATGATGTGGCTTTGAACGGTTCATTTGGAACACACACAAAGTCTGGAGTCCAAATAAGTGCAAAATACTGAAATCCCTTTGTAATAGATGAATTTTCGTCTGAAACCCTGATACTTCGAAGGAGATTGTCCATTTGACACAGGAAGTGCATACAGTTTTTGTCGTACCGTCTCTAGTTTTTACACATGATATGTGGGTTTAATGATGATACCATGCCAACTTTCAACCTTTTCAGAGTTCATTTGTAGGGCTTTTTAATTTCATGGTCGTTTAGCTCAAAAAATTAGTAAATACGTGAAAAATACCAAATTAAGTTAGAAAGGCTTGAAAATTGATGATGTGGCTTTGAATGGTTCATTTTGGACACACAAAAAGTCTGGAGTCCAAATAAGTTCAAAAAATGAAATCCCTTTCGTAACATATCAATTCTCGTCTGAAACCCTCACACTTCGAAAAAGATTGTCCATTTTGCACACAAAATAAAACCAATTTTTTCCGTAACCGTCTCTAGTTTTTACACATGCTATGTGGCTTTAATGATCATACCATGCCAACTTTCAACCTTTTCAGAGTTCATTTGTAGTGCTTTTCAATTTCATGGTCGTTTAGCTCAAAAAAATTAGTAAATACGTCAAAAATACCAAATGAAGTCCGAAAGGGTTGAAAATTGATGATGTGGCTTTGAATGGTTCATTTTGAACACACAAAAAGTATGGAGTCCAAATAGGTTCAGAAAACTGAAATCCCTTTGTAACAGATGAATTTTCGTCTGAAACCCTGATACTTCGAAAGAGATTGTCCATTTTACGCAGGAAGTGCATCCAATTTTGGTTGTAACTCTCTCAACTTTTTAGCACATACTATGTGGTGAAATGATCATACCATGCCAACTTTCTACCTTTTCAGAGTTCATTTGTAGGGCTTTTCAATTTCAGGGTCATTTAGCTCAAAAAATCAGTAAATGCATGAAAATACCAAATGAAGTCAGAAAGGGTTGAAAATTCATGATGTGGCTTTGAATGATTCATTTTGAACACACAAAAAGTCTGGAGTCCAAATAAGTTCAAAAAATGAATTCCCTTTTGTAACATATGAGTTCTCGTCTGAAACCCTCACACTTTGAAAGATATTGTCCGTTTTATACACGAAATACAACCATTCTTGTCCGGAACCGTCTCTACTTTTTACACATGCTATGTGGGTTTAATGATGATACCATGCTAACTTTCAACCTTTTCAGAGTTCATTTGTAGTGCTTTTCAATTTCATGGTCGTTTAGCTGAAAAAAATTAGTAAATACGTGAAAAATACCAAATGAAGTCAGAAAGGGTTAAAAATTGATGATGTGGCTATGAATGGTTCATTTTGAACACACAAAAATTCTGTAGTCCAAATAAGTACAAAAAAATGAAATCCCTTTCATAACGTATGAGTTCTCGTCTGAAACCCTCACACTTCGAAAAAGATTGTCCATTTTGCACACGAAATGCAACCAATTTTTCCGTAACCGCCTCTACTTTTTACACATGCTATGTGGGTTTAATGATGATACCATGCCAACTTTTGACCTTTTCAGAGTTCATTTGTAGTGCTTTTCAATATCATGGTCATTTAGCTAAAAAAAGTTAGTCAATACATGAAAAATACCAAATGAAGTCCAGAAGGGCTGAAAATTCCCTTTAGTAACATATGGGTCATTTTGAACACACAAAAAGTCTGCAGTCCAAATAAGTTCAAAAAACTGAAATCCCTTTGTAACAGATGAATTTTCGTCTCAAAACCTGATACTTCAAAAGAGATTGTCCATTTTACATAGGAAGTGCAATCAGTTTTTGTCGTCACCCTCTGAACTTTTTAGTACATACTATGTGGGTTTAATGAAGATACCATGCCAACTTTCCACCTTTTCAGAGTTCATTTGTAGTGCTTTTCAATTTCATGGTCGTTTAGCTCAAAAATCAGTAAATGCATGAAAAATACCAAATGAAGTCAGAAAGGGTTGAAATTGATGATGTGGCTTTGAACGGTTCATTTTGAACACACAAAAAGTCTGGAGTACAAATAAGTTAAAAAAACTGAAATCCCTTTGTAACAAAAGAATTTTCGTCTGAAACTCTGATACTTCGAAGGAGATTGTCCATTTTACATAGGAAGTGCATCCAGTTTTTGTCGTAACCCTCTCAACTTTTTAGCACATACTATGTGGTGAAATGATGATACCATGCCAACTTTCAACTTTTTCAGAGTTCATTTGTAGGGCTTTTCAATTTCAAGGTCATTTAGCTCAAAAAATCAGTAAATTCATGAAAATACCAAATGAAGACCGAAAGCGTTTAAAATTGATGACGTGGCTTTGAATGGTTCATTTTGAACACACAAAAAGTGTGGAGTCCAAATAAGTTCAAACAAAATGAAATCCCTTTTCAACAGATGAATTTTCGTCTGAAACCCTGATACTTCGAAAGAGATTGTCCATTTTGCACACGAAATGCATCCAATTTTTTCCATAACCCTCTCAACTTTTAAAGTAATGCTATGTGGTGAAATGATGATACCATGCCAACTTTCAACCTTTTCATAGTTCATTTGTAGTGCTTTTAAATTTCAGGGTCATTTAGCTCAAAAAAATCAGAAAATGCATGACAAATACCAAATGAAGCCAGAAAGGGTTGAAAATTCATGATGTGGCTTTGAATGGTTCATTTTGAACACACAAAAATTATGGAGTCCAAATAAGTTCAAAAAATTGAAATACCTTTGTAACAGATGAGTTTTCGTCCGAAACCCTGATACTTCAAAAGAGATTGTCCATTTTGCACACGAAATACTTCTAGTTGTTCCCATAACCCTCTCAACTATTTAGCTCATGCTATTTGGTGAAATGATTATACCATGCCAACTTTGAACCTTTTTAGAGTTCATTTGTAGTGCTTTTCAATTTCAGGGTCATTTAGCTCAAAAAAATCAGAAAATGCATGAAAAATACCAAATGAAGTCAGAAAGGGTTCAAAATTCATGATGTGGCTTTGAATGGTTCATTTTGAACACACAAAAAGTATGGAGTCCAAATAAGTTCAAAAAAATGAAATACAATTCGTAACATATGAGTTTTCGTCTTAAACCCTGATACTTCGAAAATTATTGTCCATTTTGCACACGAAATACATCTCGTTTTTTCCATAACCTTCTCAACTTTTTAGCTCATGCTATGTGGTGAAATAATGATACCATGCCAACTTTCAACCTTTTCAGAGTTCATTTCTAGGGCTTTTCAATTTCAGGGTCATTTAGCTCAAAAAATCAGTAAATGCATGACAAATACCAAATAAAATCGGAAAGGGTTTAAAATTCATGATGTGGCTTTGAATGATTAATTTTGAACACACAAAAAGTCTGGAGTCCAAATAAGTTCAAAAAAATGAAATCCCTTTCGTAACATACGAGTTCTCGTCTGAAACCCTCACACTTCAAAGAGATTGTCCATTTTGCACAAGAAATGCAACCAATTTTTTCCGGAACCGTCTCTACTTTTTACACATGATATGTGGGTTTAATGATGATACCATGCCAACTTTCAACCGTTTCATCATTTGTAGGGCTTTTCAATTTCATGGTCGTTTAGCTCAAAAAATTAGTAAATACGTGAAAAATACCAAATGAAGTTAGAAAGGGTTGAAAATTGATGATGTGGCTTTGAATGGTTCCTTTCGGACACACAAAAAGTCTGGAGTCCAAATAAGTTCAAAAAATGAAATCCCTTTTGTAACATATGAGTTCTCATCTGAAACCCTCACACTTCGAAAAAGATTGTCCATTTTGCACACAAAATGCAACCAATTTTTTCCGTAACCGTTTCTACCTTTTACACATGCTATGTGGGTTTAATGATCATACCATGCCAACTTTCAACCTTTTTAGAGTTCATTTGTAGTGCTTTTCAATTTCATGGTCGTTTAGCTCAAAAAAATTAGTAAATACGTTAAAAATACCAAATGAAGTCCGAAAGGGTAGAGAATTGATGATGTGGCTTTGAATGGTTCATTTGGAACACACAAAAAGTATGGAGTCCAAATAGGTTCAAAAAACTAAAATCCCTTTGTAACAGATGAATTTTTGTCTCAAACCCTGATACTTGGAAAGAGATTGTCCATTTTGCTCAAGAAGTGCCTGCAGTTTTTGCCGTAACCCTCTCAACTTTTACACATGCTATGCGGGTGAAATGATGATACCATGCCAACTTTCAACCTTTTCAGAGTTCATTTGTAGTGCTTTTCAATTTCATATTTATTTAGCTCAAAAAATCAGTAAATGCATGAAAAAGACCAAATGAAGTGAGAAAGGGTTGAAAATTCATGATGTGGCTTTGAATGGTTCATTTTGAACACACAAAAAGTCTGGAGTCCAAATAAGTTCAAAAAATGAAATCCCTTTCGTAACATACGAGTTCTCGTCTGAAACCCTCACACTTCGAAAGAGATTGTCCATTTTGCACACGAAATGCAACCAATTTTTTCCGGAACCGTCTCTAGTTTTTACACATGATATGTGGGTTTAATGATGATACCATGCCAACTTTCAACCTTTTCAGAGTTCATTTGTAGGGCTTTTTAATTTCATCGTCGTTTAGCTCAAAAAATTAGTAAATACGTGAAAAATACCAAATGAAGTTAGAAAGGCTTGAAAATTGATGATGTGGCTTTGAATGGTTCATTTTGGACACACAAAAAGTCTGGAGTCCAAATAAGTTCAAAAAATGAAATCCCTTTCGTAACATATCAGTTCTCGTCTGAAACCCTCACACTTCGAAAAAGATTGTCCATTTTGCACACAAAATGAAACCAATTTTGTCCGTAACCGTCTGTAGTTTTTACACATGCTATGTGGGTTTAATGATCATACCATGCCAACTTTCAACCTTTTCAGAGTTCATTTGTAGTGCTTTTCAATTTCATGGTCGTTTAGCTTAAAAAATTAGTAAATACGTCAAAAATACCAAATGAAGTCCGAAAGGGTTGAAAATTGATAATGTGGCTTTGAATGGTTCATTTTGAACACACAAAAAGTATGGAGTCCAAATAGGTTCGAAAAAACTGAAATCCCTTCGTAACAGATGAATTTTCGTCTGAAACCCTGATAGTTCGAAAGAGATTGTCCATTTTACACAGGAAGTGCATCCAATTTTGGTTGTAACTCTCTCAACTTTTTAGCACATACTATGTGGTGAAATGATCATACCATGCCAACTTTCTACCTTTTCAGAGTTCATTTGTAGGGCTTTTCAATTTCAGGGTCATTTAGCTCAAAAAATCAGTAAATGCATGAAAATACCAAATGAAGTCAGAAAGGGTTGAAAATTCATGATGTGGCTTTGAATGATTCATTTTGAACACACAAAAAGTCTGGAGTCCAAATAAGTTTAAAAAAATGAATTACCTTTTGTAACATATGAGTTCTCGTCTGAAACCCTCACACTTTGAAAGAGATTGTCCATTTTAGACACGAAATACAACCATTCTTGTCCGGAACCGTCTCTACTTTTTACACATGCTATGTGGGTTTAATGATGATACTATGCCAACTTTCAACCTTTTCAGAGTTCATTTGTAGTGCTTTTCAATTTCATGGTCTTTTAGCTGAAAAAAATTAGTAAATACGTGAAAATACCAAATGAAGTCAGAAAGGGTTAAAAATTGATGATGTGGCTATGAATGGTTCATTTTGAACACACAAAAATTTTGTAGTCCAAATCAGTACAAAAAAATGAAATCCCTTTCATAACATATGAGTTCTCGTCTGAAACCCTCACACTTCGAAAAAGATTGTCCATTTTGCACACGAAATGCAACCAATTTTTCCGTAACCGCCTCTACTTTTTACACATGCTATGTGGGTTTAATGATGATACCATGCCATATTTGACCTTTTCAGAGTTCATTTGTAGTGCTTTTCAATTTCATGGTCAGTTTAGCTAAAAAAAAGTTAGTAAACACATGAAAAATACCAAATGAAGTCCGAAAGGCTTGAAAATTCTCTTTCGTAACATATGGGTCATTTTGAACACACGAAAACTCTAGAGTCCAAATAAGTTCAAAAAACTGAAATACCTTTGTAAGAGATGAATTTTCGTCTCAAACCCTGATACTTCAAAAGAGATTGTCCATTTTACACAGCACTATAATCAGTTTTTGTCGTCACCTTCTCAACTTTTTAGTACATACTATGTGGTGAAATGATGATACCATGCCAACTTTCAACCTTTTCAGAGTTCATTTGTAGGGCTTTTCAATTTCAGGGTCATTTAGCTCAACAAATCAGTAAATGCATGAAAATACCAAATGAAGTCAGAAAGGGTTGAAAATTGATGATGTGGCTTTCAATGATTCATTTTGAACACAGGAAAAGTCTGGACTCCAAATAAGTTCAAAAGAATCAATTCCCTTTCGTAACATATGAGTTCTCGTCTGAAACCCTCACACTCAGAAAAAGATTGTCCATTTTGCACACGAAATGCAACCAATTTTTTCCGTAACCGTCTCTACTTTTTACACATGCTATGTGGGTTTAATGATGATACCATGCCAACATTCAACCTTTTCAGAGTTCATTTGTAGTGCTTTTCGATTTCATGGTCGTTTAGCTCAAAAATCAGTAAATGCATGAAAAATACCAAATGAAGTCAGAAAGGGTTGAAATTGATGATGTGGCTTTGAACGGTTCATTTTGAAGACACAAAAAGTATGGAGTACAAATAAGTTAAAAAAACTGAAATCCCTTTGTAACAAATGAATTTTCATCTGAAACTCTGATACCTCGAAGGAGATTGTCCATTTTACACAGGAAGTGCATCCATTTTTTGTCGTAACCCTCTCAACTTTTTAGCACATACTATGAGGTGAAATGATGATACCATGCCAACTTTCAACTTTTTCAGAGTTCATTTGTAGGGCTTTTCAATTTCAAGGTCATTTAGCTCAAAAAATCAGTAAATTCATGAAAATACCAACTGAAGTCCGAAAGCGTTTAAAATTGATGATGTGGCTTTGAATTGTTCATTTTGAACACACAAGAAGTTTGGAGTCCAAATAAGTTCAAACAAAATGAAATCCCTTTTCAACAGATGAATTTTCGTCCGAAACCCTGATACTTCGAAAGAGATTGTCCATTTTGCACACGAAATGCATCCAATTTTTTCCATAACCCTCTCAACTTTTTAAGTAATGCTATGTGGTGAAATGATGATACCATGCCAACTTTCAACCTTTTCATAGTTCATTTGTAGTGCTTTTAAATTTCAGGGTCATTTAGCTCAAAAAAAATCAGAAAATGCAGGACAAATACCAAATGAAGCCAGAAAGGGTTGAAAATTGATGATGTGGCTTTGAATGGTTCATTTTGAACACACAAAAATTATGGAGTCCAAATAAGTTCAAAAAATAGAAATACCTTTGTAACAGATGAGTTTTCGTCCGAAACCCTGATACTTCAAAAGAGATTGTCCATTTTGCACACGAAATACTTCTAGTTTTTCCCATAACCCTCTCAACTATTTAGCTCATGATATTTGGTGAAATGATTATACCATGCCAACTTTGAACCTTTTTAGAGTTCATTTGTAGTGCTTTTAAATTTCAGGGTCATTTAGCTCAAAAAAATCAGTAAATGCATGAAAAATACCAAATGAAGTCAGAAAGGGTTGAAAATTCATGATGTGGCTTTGAATGGTTCATTTTGAACACACAAAAAGTATGGAGTCCAAATAAGTTCAACAAAATGAAATACAATTCGTAACATATGAGTTTTTCGTCTTAAACCCTGATACTTCGAAAATTATTGTCCATTTTGCACACGAAATACATCTAGTTTTTTTCATAACCTTCTCAACTTTTTATCTCATGCTATGTGGTGAAATGATGATACCTTGCCAACTTTCAACCTTTTCAGAGTTCATTTGTAGGGCTTTTCAATTTCAGGGTCATTTAGCTCCAAAAATCAATAAATGCATGACAAATACCAAATAAAATCAGAAAGGGTTTAAAATTCATGATGTGGCTTTGAATGGTTCATTTTGAACACACAAAAAGTCTGGAGTCCAAATAAGTTCAAAAAAATGAAATCCCTTTCGTAACATACGAGTTCTCGTCTGAAACCCTCACACTTCGAAAGAGATTGTCCATTTTGCACAAGAAATGCAACCAATTTTTTCCGGAACCGTCTCTACTTTTTACACATGATATGTGGGTTTAATGATGATACCATGCCAACTTTCAACCGTTTCATCATTTGTAGGGATTTTCAATTTCATGGTCGTTTAGCTCAAAAAATTAGTAAATACGTGAAAAATACCAAATGAAGTTAGAAAGGGTTGAAAATTGATGATGTGGCTTTGAATGGTTCATTTCAGACACACAAAAAGTCTGGAGTCCAAATAAGTTCAAAAAATGAAATCCCTTTTGTAACATATGAGTTCTCATCTGAAACCCTCACACTTCGAAAAAGATTGTCCATTTTGCACAGAAAATGCAACCATTTTTTTCCGTAACCGTTTCTACTTCTAACACATGCTATGTGGGTTTAATGATCATACCATGCCAACTTTCAACCTTTTTAGAGTTCATTTGTAGTGCTTTTCAATTTCATGGTCGTTTAGCTCAAAAAAATTAGTAAATACGTTAAAAATACCAAATGAAGTCCGAAAGGGTTGAAAATTGATGATGTGGCTTTGAATGGTTCATTTGGAACACACAAAAAGTATGGAGTCCAAATAGGTTCAAAAAACTAAAATCCCTTTGTAACAGATGAATTTTTGTCTCAAACCCTGATACTTGGAAAGAGATTGTCCATTTTGCGCAAGAAGTGCCTGCAGTTTTTGCCGTAACCCTCTCAACTTTTTACACATGCTATGCGGGTGAAATGATGATACCATGCCAACTTTCATCCTTTTCAGAGTTCATTTGTAGTGCTTTTCAATTTCATATTTATTTAGCTCAAAAAATCAGTAAATGCATGAAAAAGACCAAATGAAGTCACAAAGGATTGAAAATTCATGATGTGGCATTGAACGGTTCATTTTGAACACACACAAAGTCTGGAGTCCAAATAAGTGCAAAATACTGAAATGCCTTTGTAACAGATGAATTTACGTCTGAAACCCTAATACTTCGAAGCAGATTGTCCATTTTATACACGAAAAGCAACCAATTTTTTCCGGAACCGTCTCTATCTTTTACACATGCTATGTGGGTTTAATGATCATACCATGCCAACTTTCAACCTTTTCAGAGTTCATTTGTAGGGCTTTTCAATTTCAGGGTCGTTTAGCTCAAAAAACGAGTAAATGCATGAAAATACCAAATGAAGTCAGAAAGGGTTGAAAATTCATGATGTGGCTTTGAATGGTTCATTTTGGACACACAAAAAGTCTGGAGTCCAAATAAGTTCAAAAAATGAAATCCCTTTCGTAACATATGAGTTCTCATCTGAAACACTCACATTTCAAGAAAGATTGTCCATTTTGCACACAAAATGCAACCAATTTTTTCCATAACCATTTCTACTTTTTACACATGCTATGTGGGTTTAATGATCATACCATGCCAACTTTCAACCTTTTTAGAGTTCATTTGTAGTGCTTTTCAATTTCATGGTCGTTTAGCTCAAAAAACATAGTAAATACGTGAAAAATACGAAATGAAGTCCGAAAGGGTTGAAAATTGATGATGTGGCTTTGAATGGTTCATTTTGAACACACAAAAAGTATGGAGTCCAAATAATTTCAAAAAAATGAAGTTCCTTTTTAACAGATGAGTTTTCGTCCGAAACACTGATACTTCGAAAGAGATTGTCCATTTTGCACATGAAATGCATCCAGTTTTTTCCATAACCCTATCAACTTTTTACACATGCTATGTGGGTTTAATGATGATACAATGCCAACTTTCAACCTTTTCAGAGTTCACTTGTAGTGCTTTTGAATTTCATGGTCGTTTAGCTCAAAATAATTAGTAAACACGTGAAAAATACGAAATGAAGTCCGAAAGGGTTGAAAATTGATGATGTGGCTTTGAACGGTTCACTTTGAACGCACAAAAAGTATGGAGTCCAAATAAGTTCAAAAGAATGAAATCCCTTTGTAACAGATGAGTTTTCGTCCGAAACCCTGATATTTCGAAAGAGATTGTCCATTTTGCACACGAAATGCATCCAATTTTTTCCATAACCCTCTCAGCTTTTTAGCTCATGCCAACTTTCAACCTTTTCAGAGTTCATTTTTAGTGCTTTTCAATTTTAGGGTCATTTATCTCAAAAAAATCAGTAAATGCATGACAAATACCAAATGAAGTCAGAAATGGTTGAAAATTCATGATGTGGATTTGAATGGTTCAATTTGAACACACAATAATTATGGAGTCCAAATAAGTTCAAAAAAATGAAATCCCTTTGTAAGAGATGAGTTTTCATCTGAAACCCTGATACTTCGAAAGAGATTGTCTATTTTGCACACGAAAGGCATCCAGTTTTTCCATAACCATATCAAATTCTTAGCTCATGCTATGTGGTGAAATAATGATACCATGCCAACTTTCATCCTTTTCAGAGTTCATTTGTAGTGCTTTTCAATTTCATATTTATTTAGCTCAAAAAATCAGTAAATGCATGACAAATACCAAATGAAGTCAGAAAGGGTTGGAAATTCATGATGTGGCATTGAACGGTTCATTTTGAACACACACAAAGTCTGGAGTCCAAATAAGTGCAAAATACTGAAATGCCTTTGTAACAGATGAATTTACGTCTGAAACCCTGATACTTCGAAGGAGATTGTCCATTTTATACACGAAAAGCAACCAATTTTTTCCGGAACCGTCTCTACTTTTTACACATGCTATGTGGGTTTAATGATCATACCATGCCAACTTTCAACCTTTTCAGAGTTCATTTGTAGGGCTTTTCAATTTCAGGGTCGTTTAGCTCAAAAAACGAGTAAATGCATGAAAATACCAAATGAAGTCAGAAAGGGTTGAAAATTCATGATGTGGCTTTGAATGGTTCATTTTGGACACACAAAAAGTCTGGAGTCCAAATAAGTTCAAAAAATGAAATCCCTTTCGTAACATATGAGTTCTCATCTGAAACACTCACATTTCGAAAAAGATTGTCCATTTTGCACACAAAATGCAACCAATTTTTTCCATAACCGTTTCTACTTTTTACACATGCTATGTGGGTTTAATGATCATACCATGCCAACTTTCAACCTTTTTAGAGTTCATTTGTAGTGCTTTTCAATTTCATGGTCGTTTAGCTCAAAAAACATAGTAAATACGTGAAAAATACGAAATGAAGTCCGAAAGGGTTGAAAATTGATGATGTGGCTTTGAATGGTTCATTTTGAACACACAAAAAGTATGGAGTCCAAATAATTTCAAAAAAATGAAGTTCCTTTTTAACAGATGAGTTTTCGTCCGATACACTGATACTTCGAAAGAGATTGTCCATTTTGCACACGAAATGCATCCAGTTTTTTCCATAACCCTATCAACTTTTTACACATGCTATGTGGGTTTAATGATGATACAATGCCAACTTTCAACCTTTTCAGAGTTCACTTGTAGTGCTTTTGAATTTCATGGTCGTTTAGCTCAAAATAATTAGTAAACACGTGAAAAATACGAAATGAAGTCCGAAAGGGTTGAAAATTGATGATGTGGCTTTGAACGGTTCACTTTGAACGCACAAAAAGTATGGAGTCCAAATAAGTTCAAAAGAATGAAATCCCTTTGTAACAGATGAGTTTTCGTCCGAAACCCTGATATTTCGAAAGAGATTGTCCATTTTGCACAAGAAATGCATCCAATTTTTTCCATAACCCTCTCAGCTTTTTAGCTCATGCCAACTTTCAACCTTTTCAGAGTTCATTTTTAGTGCTTTTCAATTTTAGGGTCATTTATCTCAAAAAAATCAGTAAATGCATGACAAATACCAAATGAAGTCAGAAATGGTTGAAAATTCATGATGTGGATTTGAATGGTTCAATTTGAACACACAATAATTATGGAGTCCAAATAAGTTCAAAAAAATGAAATCCCTTTGTAAGAGATGAGTTTTCATCTGAAACCCTGATACTTTGAAAGAGATTGTCTATTTTGCACACGAAAGGCATCCAGTTTTTCCATAACCATATCAAATTCTTAGCTCATGCTATGTGGTGAAATAATGATACCATGCCAACTTTCATCCTTTTCAGAGTTCATTTGTAGTGCTTTTCAATTTCATATTTATTTAGCTCGAAAAAATCAGTAAATGCATGACAAATACCAAATGAAGTCAGAAAGGGTTGGAAATTCATGATGTGGCTTTGAACGGTTCACTTTGAACACACAAAAAGTCTGGAGTCCAAATAAGTTCAAAACAATGAAATCCCTTTGTAACAGTTGAGTTTTCGTCCGAAACCCTACGAAAGAGATTGTCCATTTTGCATACGAAATGCATCCAATTTTTCCATAACCCTCTCAACTTTTTAGCTCATGCTATGTGGTGAAATGATGATACCATGCCAACATTCAACCTTTTTCAGAGTTCATTTGTAGTGCTTTTCAATTTCAGGGTCATTTAGCTCAAAAAAATCAGTAAATGCATGAAAAATACCAAATGAAGTCAAAAAGGGTTGAAAATTCATGATGTGGCTATGAATGGTTCATTTTGAACACACAATAATTCTGTAGTCCTAATAAGTACAAAAAAATGAAATCCCTTTCGTAACATATGAGTTCTCGTCTGAAACCCTCACACTTCGAAAAAGATTGTCCATTTTGCACACGAAATGCAACCAATTTTTTCCGTAACCGTCTCTACTTTTTACACATGCTATGTGGGTTTAATGATGATACCATGCCAACTTTTGACCTTTTCAGAGTTCATTTGTAGTGCTTTTCAATTTCATGGTCGTTTAGCTCAAAAAGATTAGTAAATACGTGAAAAATACAAAATGAAGTCCGAAAGGGTTGAAAATTGATGATGTGGCTTTGAATGGTTCATTTTGAACACACAAAAAGTATGGAGTCCAAATAAGTTCAAAGAAATGAAATCCCTTTTTAACAGATGAGTTTTCGTCCGAAACCCTGATACTTCGAAAGAGATTTTCCATTTTGCACATGAAATGCATCCAGTTTTTTCCATAACCCTATGAACTTTTGAGCTAATGCTATGTGGTGAAATAATGATACCATGCCAACTTTCAACCTTTTCGGAGTTCATTTGTAGTGCTTTTCAATTTCATGGGTCTTTTAGCTCAAAAAAATCAGTAAATTCATGACAAATACCAAATGAAGTCAAAAAGGGTTGGAAATGCATTATGTGGCTTTGAATGGTTCATTTTGAACACACAAAAATTATGGAGTCCAAATAAGTTCAAAAAAATAAAATACCTTTGTAACAGATGAGTTTTCGTCCGAAACCCTGATACTTCGAAACAGATGGTCCATTTTGCACACGAAATGCATCCAGTTTTTCCCATAACCGTATCATCTTTTTGGTTCATGCTATGTGGTGAAATGCTGATACCATGCCAACTTTCAACCTTTTTAGAGTTCATTTGTAGTGCTTTTCAATTTCATGGTCATTTAGCTCAAAAAATCAGTAAATGCTTGAAAAATACCAAATGAAGTCAGAAAGGGTTCAAAATTCATGATGTGGCTTTGAATGGCTCATTTTGAACACACAAAAAGTATGGAGTCCAAATAAGTTCAAAAAAATAAATTCCCTTTCGTAACATATGAGTTCTCGTCTGAAACCCTCACACTTTGAAAGAGATTGCCCATTTTGCACATGAAATGCAACCAATTTTTTCCGGAATCGTCTCTACTTTTTACACATGCTATGTGGGTTTAATGATGATACCATGCCAACTTTCAACCTTTTCAGAGTTCATTTGTACTACTTTTCAATTTCATGGTTGCTTAGCTCAAAAAATTTAGTAAATACGTGAAAAATACCAAATGAAGTCAGAAAGGGTTGAAAATTGATGATGTGGCTATGAATGGTTCATTTTGAACACAAAAAAAGTATGGGGTCCAAATAAGTTCAAAAAAATAAAATACCTTTGTAACAGATGAGTTTTCGTCCGAAACCCTGATACTTCGAAAGAGATTGTCCATTTTGCACACGAAATGCATCTAGTTTTCCCCATAACCGTATCAACTTTTTAGGTCATGCTATGTGGTGAAATGATGATACCTTGCCAACTTTCAACCTTTTCTGAGTTCATTTGTAGTGCTTTTCAATTTCAGGGTCATTTAGCTAAAAAAAATCAGTAAATTCATGACAAATACCAAATGAAGTCAAAAAGGATTGGAAATGCATTATGTGGCTTTGAATGGTTCATTTTGAACACAGAAAAATTATGGAGTCCAAATAAGTTCAAAAAAATAAAATACGTTTGTAACAGATAAGTTTTCGTCCGAAACCCTGATACTTCGAAACAGATGGTCCATTTTGCACACGAAATGCATCCAGTTTTTCCCATAACCGTATCATCTTTTTGGGTCATGCTATGTGGTGAAATGCTGATACCATGACAACTTTCAACCTTTTTAGAGTTCATTTGTAGTGCTTTTCAATTTCATGGTCATTTAGCTCAAAAAATCAGTAAATGCTTGAAAAATACCAAATGAAGTCAGAAAGGGTTCAAAATTCATGATGTGGCTTTGAATGGTTCATTTTGAACACACAAAAAGTATGGAGTCCAAATAAGTTCAAAAAAATAAAATACCTTTGTAACAGATGAGTTTTCGTCCGAAACCCTGATATTTCGAAAGAGATGGTCCATTTTGCACACGAAATGCATCCAGTTTTTCCCATAACCGTATCATCTTTTTGGGTCATGCTATGTGGTGAAATGCTGATACCATGCCAACTTTCAACCTTTTTAGATTTCATTTGTAGTGCTTTTCAATTTCATGGTCATTTAGCTCAAAAAATCAGTAAATGCTTGAAAAATACCAAATGAAGTCAGAAAGGGTTGAAATTGATGATGTGGCTTTGAACGGTGCATTTTGAACACACAAAAACCCTGGAGTCAAAATAAGTTCAAGAAACTGAAATCCCTTTGTAACAGATGAATTTTTGTCTAAAACCCTGATACTTCGAAAGAGATTGTCCATTTTACATAGGAAGTGCATCCAGTTTTTGCCGTAACCCTCTCAACTTTTTAGCACATGCTATGTGGTGAAATGATGATACCATGCCAACTTTCAACCTTTTCAGAGTTCATTTGTAGTGCATTTTAATTTCAGGGTCATTTAGCTCAAAAAAATCAGTAAATACATGAAAATACCAAATGAAGTCAGAAAGGGTTGAAAATTCATGATGTGGCTTTCAATGGTTCATTTTGAACACACAAAAAGTATGGAGTCCAAATAAGTTCAAAAAAATAAAATACCTTTGTAACAGATGAGTTTTCGTCCGAAACCCTGATACTTCGAAAGAGATTGTCCATTTTCCAGACGAAATGCATCCAGTTTTTCCCATAACCGTATAAACTTTTCGGGTCATGCTATGTGGTGAAATAATGATACCATGCCAACTTTAAACCTTTTATGAGTTCATTTGTAGTGCTTTTCAATTTCAAGATCATTTAGCTCAAAAAAAAGAAAATGCATGAAAAATACCAAATGAAGTCAGAAAGGGTTGAAAATTCATGATGTGGTTTTGAATGGTTCATTTTGAACACACCAAAAGTATGGAGTCCAAATAAGCTCAAAAAAATAAAATACCTTTATAACAGATGAGTTTTCGTCCGAAACCCTGATACTTTGAAAGAGATTTTCCATTTTGCACACGAAATGCATCCAGTTTTTCCCATTACCGTATCAACTTTTTAGGTCATGCTATGTGGTGAAATTATCATACCTTGCCAACTTTCAACCTTTTCAGAGTTCATTTGTAGTGCTTTTCAATTTCAGGGTCATTTAGCTCAAAAAAATCAGTAAATTCATGACAAATACCAAATGAAGTCAAAAAGGGTTGGAAATGCATTATGTGGCTTTGAATGGTTCATTTTGAACACACAAAAAGTATGGAGTCCAAATAAGTTCAAAAAAATAAAATACCTTTGTAACAGATGAGTTTTCGTCCGAAACCCTGATACTTCGAAAGAGATTGTCCATTTTGCACACGAAATGCATCCAGTTTTTCCCATAACCGTATCAACTTTGTGGGTCATGCTATGTGGTGAAATGATGATACCATGCCAACTTTCAACCTTTTCAGAGTTCATTTGTAGTGCTTTTCAATTTCATGGTCATTTAGCTCAAAAAATCAGTAAATGCATGAAAATACCAAATGAAGTCAGAAAGGGTTGAAAATTCATGATGTGGCTTTGAATGGTTCATTGTGAACACACAAAAAGTATGGAGTCCAAATAAGTTCAAAAAAATAAAATACCTTTGTAAATGTTAGTTTTCGTCCGAAACCCTGATACTTCGAAAGATATTTTCCATTTTGCACACGAAATGCATCCAGTTTTTCCCATAACCGTATCAACTTTTTGGGTCATGCTATGTGGTGAAATGATGATACCATGCCAACTTTCAACCTTTTAAGAGTTCATTTGTAGTGCTTTTCAATTTCAGGATCATTTAGCTCAAAAAAATCAGTAAATGCATGAAAATACCAAATGAAGTCAGAAAGGGTTGAAAATTCATGATGTGGCTTAGAATGGTTCATTTTGAACACACAAAAAGTATGGAGTCCAAATAAGTTCAAAAAATAAAATACCTTTGTAACAGATGAGTTTTCGTCCGAAACCGTGATATCTTCGAAAGGGATTGTCCATTTTGTACACGAAATGCATCCAGTTTTTCCCATAACCGTATCAACTTTTTAGGTCATGCTATGTGGTGAAATTATCATACCTTGCCAACTTTCAACCTTTTCAGAGTTCATTTGTAGTGCTTTTCAATTTCACGGTCATTTAGCTAAAAAAATCAGTAAATGCATGAAAAATACCAAATGAAGTCAGAAAGTGTTGAAATTGATGATGTGGCTGTGAACGGTTCATTTTGAACACACAAAAACCCTGGAGTCAAAATAAGTTCAAGAAACTGAAATCCCTTTGTAACAGATGAATTTTTGTCTAAAACCCTGATACTTCGAAAGAGATTGTCCATTTTACATAGGAAGTGCATCCAGTTTTTGCCGTAACCCTCTCAACTTTTTAGCACATGCTATGTGGTGAAATGATGATACCATGCCAACTTTCAACCTTTTCAGAGTTCATTTGTAGTGCATTTTAATTTCAGGGTCATTTAGCTCAAAAAAATCAGTAAATACATGAAAATACCAAATGAAGTCAGAAAGGGTTGAAAATTCATGATGTGGCTTTCAATGGTTCATTTGAACACACAAAAAGTATGGAGTCCAAATAAGTTCAAAAAAATAAAATACCTTTGTAACAGATGAGTTTTCGTCCGAAACCCTGATACTTCGAAAGAGATTGTCCATTTTCCAGACGAAATGCATCCAGTTTTTCCCATAACCGTATAAACTTTTCGGGTCATGCTATGTGGTGAAATAATGATACCATGCCAACTTTCAACCTTTTATGAGTTCATTTGTAGTGCTTTTCAATTTCAAGATCATTTAGCTCAAAAAAAAGAAAATGCATGAAAAATACCAAATGAAGTCAGAAAGGGTTGAAAATTCATGATGTGGTTTTGAATGGTTCATTTTGAACACACCAAAAGTATGGAGTCCAAATAAGCTCAAAAAAATAAAATACCTTTATAACAGATGAGTTTTCGTCCGAAACCCTGATACTTTGAAAGAGATTGTCCATTTTGCACACGAAATGCATCCAGTTTTTCCCATTACCGTATCAACTTTTTAGGTCATGCTATGTGGTGAAATTATCATACCTTGCCAACTTTCAACCTTTTCAGAGTTCATTTGTAGTGCTTTTCAATTTCAGGGTCATTTAGCTCAAAAAATCAGTAAATGCATGAAAAATACCAAATGAAGTCAAAAAGGGTTGGAAATGCATTATGTGGCTTTGAATGGTTCATTTTGAACACACAAAAAGTATGGAGTCCAAATAAGTTCAAAAAAATAAAATACCTTTGTAACAGATGAGTTTTCGTCCGAAACCCTGATACTTCGAAAGAGATTGTCCATTTTGCACACGAAATGCATCCAGTTTTTCCCATAACCGTATCAACTTTGTGGGTCATGCTATGTGGTGACATGCTGATACCATGCCAACTTTCAACCTTTTCAGAGTTCATTTGTAGTGCTTTTCAATTTCATGGTCATTTAGCTCAAAAAATCAGTAAATGCATGAAAATACCAAATGAAGTCAGAAAGGGTTGAAAATTCATGATGTGGCTTTGAATGGTTCATTGTGAACACACAAAAAGTATGGAGTCCAAATAAGTTCAAAAAAATAAAATACCTTTGTAAATGTTAGTTTTCGTCCGGAACCCTGATACTTCGAAAGATATTTTCCATTTTGCACACGAAATGCATCCAGTTTTTCCCATAACCGTATCAACTTTTTGGGTCATGCTATGTGGTGAAATGATGATACCATGCCAACTTTCAACCTTTTCAGAGTTCATTTGTAGTGCTTTTCAATTTCAGGATCATTTAGCTCAAAAAAATCAGTAAATGCATGAAAATACCAAATGAAGTCAGAAAGGGTTGAAAATTCATGATGTGGCTTAGAATGGTTCATTTTGAACACACAAAAAGTATGGAGTCCAAATAAGTTCAAAAAATAAAATACCTTTGTAACAGATGAGTTTTCGTCCGAAACCGTGATTCTTCGAAAGGGATTGTCCATTTTGTACACGAAATGCATCCAGTTTTTCCCATAACCGTATCAACTTTTTAGGTCATGCTATGTGGTGAAATTATCATACCTTGCCAACTTTCAACCTTTTCAGAGTTCATTTGTAGTGCTTTTCAATTTCACGGTCATTTAGCTCAAAAAATCAGTAAATGCATGAAAAATACCAAATGAAGTCAGAAAGTGTTGAAATTGATGATGTGGCTGTGAACGGTTCATTTTGAACACACAAAAACCCTGGAGTCCAAATAAGTTCAAGAAACTAAAATTCCTTTGTAACAGATGAATTTTCGTCTGAAACCCTGATACTTCGAAAGAGATTGTCCATTTTACACAGGAAGTGCATCCAGTTTTTGCCGTAACCCTCTCAACTTTTTAGCACATGCTATGTGGTGAAATGATGATACCATGCCAACTTTCAACCTTTTCAGAGTTCATTTGTAGTGCTTTTTAATTTCAGGGTCATTTAGCTCAAAAAATCAGTAAATGCATGAAAATACCAAATGAAGTCACAAAGGGTTGAAAATTCATGATCTGGCTTTGAATGGTTCATTGTGAACACACAAAAAGTATGGAGTCCAAATAAGTTCAAAAGAATGAAATCCCTTTGTAACAGATGAGTTTTCGCCCGAAACACTGATATTTCGAAAGAGATTGTCCATTTTGCACACGAAATGCATCCAGTTTTTCCCATAACCGTATCAACTTTTTGGGTCATGCTATCTGGTGAAATAATGATACCATGCCAACTTTCAACCTTTTCTGAGTTCATTTGTAGTGCTTTTCAATTTCAAGATCATTTAGCTCAAAAAAAAGAAAATGCATGAAAAATACCAAATGAAGTCAGAAAGGGTTGAAAATTCATGATGTGGTTTTGAATGGTTCATTTTGAACACACCAAAAGTATGGAGTCCAAATAAGCTCAAAAAAATAAAATACCTTTATAACAGATGAGTTTTCGTCCGAAACCCTGATACTTTGAAAGAGATTTTCCATTTTGCACACGAAATGCATCCAGTTTTTCCCATTACCGTATCAACTTTTTAGGTCATGCTATGTGGTGAAATTATCATACCTTGCCAACTTTCAACCTTTTCAGAGTTCATTTGTAGTGCTTTTCAATTTCAGGGTCATTTAGCTCAAAAAAATCAGTAAATTCATGACAAATACCAAATGAAGTCAAAAAGGGTTGGAAATGCATTATGTGGCTTTGAATGGTTCATTTTGAACACACAAAAAGTATGGAGTCCAAATAAGTTCAAAAAAATAAAATACCTTTGTAACAGATGAGTTTTCGTCCGAAACCCTGATACTTCGAAAGAGATTGTCCATTTTGCACACGAAATGCATCCAGTTTTTCCCATAACCGTATCAACTTTGTGGGTCATGCTATGTTGTGACATGTTGATACCATGCCAACTTTCAACCTTTTCAGAGTTCATTTGTAGTGCTTTTCAATTTCATGGTCATTTAGCTCAAAAAATCAGTAAATGCATGAAAATACCAAATGAAGTCAGAAAGGGTTGAAAATTCATGATGTGGCTTTGAATGGTTCATTGTGAACACACAAAAAGTATGGAGTCCAAATAAGTTCAAAAAAATAAAATACCTTTGTAAATGTTAGTTTTCGTCCGAAACCCTGATACTTCGAAAGATATTTTCCATTTTGCACACGAAATGCATCCAGTTTTTCCCATAACCGTATCAACTTTTTGGGTCATGCTATGTGGTGAAATGATGATACCATGCCAACTTTCAACCTTTTCAGAGTTCATTTGTAGTGCTTTTCAATTTCAGGATCATTTAGCTCAAAAAAATCAGTAAATGCATGAAAATACCAAATGAAGTCAGAAAGGGTTGAAAATTCATGATGTGGCTTAGAATGGTTCATTTTGAACACACAAAAAGTATGGAGTCCAAATAAGTTCAAAAAATAAAATACCTTTGTAACAGATGAGTTTTCGTCCGAAACCGTGATTCTTCGAAAGGGATTGTCCATTTTGTACACGAAATGCATCCAGTTTTTCCCATAACCGTATAAACTTTTTAGGTCATGCTATGTGGTGAAATGATCATACCTTGCCAACTTTCAACCTTTTCAGAGTTCATTTGTAGTGCTTTTCAATTTCAGGGTCATTTAGCTCAAAAAAATCAGTAAATTCATGACAAATACCAAATGAAGTCAGAAAGGGTTGGAAATGCATTATGTGGCTTTGAATTGTTCATTTTGAACACACAAAAAGTATGGAGTCCAAATAAGTTCAAAAAAATGAAATCCCTTTCATAATATATGTGTTTTCGTCTGAAACCCTGATACTTCGAAAGAGATTGTCCATTTTACACAGGAAGTGCATCCAGTTTTTGCCGTAACCCTCTCAACTTTTTGGCACATGCTATGTGGTGAAATGATGATACCATGCCAACTTTCAACCTTTTGAGAGTTCATTTGTAGGGCTTTTTAATTTCAGGGTCATTTAGCTCAAAAAATCAGGAAATGCATGGAAATACCAAATGAAGTCAGAAAGGGTTGAAAATTGATGATGTGGCTTTGAATGGTTCATTTTGAACACACAAAAACCCTGCAGTTCAAATAAGTTCAAAAAAATGAAATCTCTTTCGGAACATATGAGTTCTCGTCTGAAACCCTCACACTTCGCAAAAGATTGTCCATTTTGCACACAAAATGCAACCAATTTTTTCCGTAACCGTCTCTACTTTTTACGCATGATAAGTGGGTTTAATGATGATACCATGCCAACTTTCAACCTTTTTAGAGTTCACTTGTAGTGCTTTTCAATTTCATGGTCGTTTAGCTCAAAAAAATTAGTAAATACATGAAAAATACCAAATGAAGTCCGAAAGGGTTGAAAATTGATGATGTGGCTTTGAATGGTTCATTTTGAACACACAAAAAGTATGGAGTCCAAATAAGTTCAAAAGAATGAAATCCCTTTGTAACAGATGAGTTTTCGCCCGAAACCCTGATATTTCGAAAGAGATTGTCCATTTTGCACACGAAATGCATCCAGTTTTTTCCATAACCCTCTCAACTTTTTAGCTCATGCTATGTGGTGAAATGATGATACCATGCCAACTTTCAACCTTTTCAAAGTTCATTTGTAGTGCTTTTCAATTTCAGGGTCATTTAGCTCAAAAAAATCAGTACATGCATGAAAAATACCAAATGAAGTCAAAAAGGGTTGAAAATTCATGATGTGGCTTTGAATGGTTCATTTTGAACACACAAAAAGTATGGAGTCCAAATGAGTTAAAAAAAACCCTTTGTAACAGATGAGTTTTCGTTCGAAACCCTGATACTTCGAAAGAGATTGTCCATTTTGCACACGAAATGCATCTAGTTTTTCCCATAACCGTATCAACTTTTTGGGTCATGCTATGTGGTGAAATGATGATACCATGCCAACGTTCAACCTTTTCTGAGTTCATTTGTCGTGCTCTTCAATTTCAAGATCATTTAGCTCAAAAAAACAGAAAATGCATGAAAAATACCAAATTAGTCACAAAGGGTTGAAAATTCATGATGTGGCTTTGAATGGTTCATTTTGAACACACAGAAAGTATGGAGTCCAAATAAGTTCAAAAAAATATAATACCTTTGTAACAGATGAGTTTTCGTTCGAAACCCTGATACTTCGAAACAGATTGTCCATTTTGCACACGAAATGCATCCAGTTTTTCCCATAACCGTATAAACTTTTTAGGTCATGCTATGTGGTGAAATGATCATACCTTGCCAACTTTCAACCTTTTCAGAGTTCATTTGTAGTGCTTTTCAATTTCAGGGTCATTTAGCTCAAAAAAATCAGTAAATTCATGACAAATACCAAATGAAGTCAGAAAGGGTTGGAAATGCATTATGTGGCTTTGAATTGTTCATTTTGAACACACAAAAAGTATGGAGTCCAAATAAGTTCAAAAAAATGAAATCCCTTTCATAATATATGTGTTTTCGTCTGAAACCCTGATACTTCGAAAGAGATTGTCCATTTTACACAGGAAGTGCATCCAGTTTTTGCCGTAACCCTCTCAACTTTTTGGCACATGCTATGTGGTGAAATGATGATACCATGCCAACTTTCAACCTATTGAGAGTTCATTTGTAGGGCTTTTTAATTTCAGGGTCATTTAGCTCAAAAAATCAGGAAATGCATGGAAATACCAAATGAAGTCAGAAAGGGTTGAAAATTGATGATGTGGCTTTGAATGGTTCATTTTGAACACACAAAAACCCTGCAGTTCAAATAAGTTCAAAAAAATGAAATCTCTTTCGGAACATATGAGTTCTCGTCTGAAACCCTCACACTTCGCAAAAGATTGTCCATTTTGCACACGAAATGCAACCAATTTTTTCCGTAACCGTCTCTACTTTTTACGCATGATAAGTGGGTTTAATGATGATACCATGCCAACTTTCAACCTTTTTAGAGTTCACTTGTAGTGCTTTTCAATTTCATGGTCGTTTAGCTCAAAAAAATTAGTAAATACATGAAAAATACCAAATGAAGTCCGAAAGGGTTGAAAATTGATGATGTGGCTTTGAATGGTTCATTTTGAACACACAAAAAGTATGGAGTCCAAATAAGTTCAAAAGAATGAAATCCCTTTGTAACAGATGAGTTTTCGCCCGAAACCCTGATATTTCGAAAGAGATTGTCCATTTTGCACACGAAATGCATCCAGTTTTTTCCATAACCCTCTCAACTTTTTAGCTCATGCTATGTGGTGAAATGATGATACCATGCCAACTTTCAACCTTTTCAAAGTTCATTTGTAGTGCTTTTCAATTTCAGGGTCATTTAGCTCAAAAAAATCAGTAAATGCATGAAAAATACCAAATGAAGTCAAAAAGGGTTGAAAATTCATGATGTGGCTTTGAATGGTTCATTTTGAACACACAAAAAGTATGGAGTCCAAATGAGTTAAAAAAAACCTTTGTAACAAATGAGTTTTCGTTCGAAACCCTGATACTTCGAAAGAGATTGTCCATTTTGCACACGAAATGCATCCAGTTTTTCCCATAACCGTATCAACTTTTTGGGTCATGCTATGTGGTGAAATGATGATACCATGCCAACGTTCAACCTTTTCTGAGTTCATTTGTCGTGCTCTTCAATTTCAAGATCATTTAGCTCAAAAAAACAGAAAATGCATGAAAAATACCAAATTAGTCACAAAGGGTTGAAAATTCATGATGTGGCTTTGAATGGTTCATTTTGAACACACAGAAAGTATGGAGTCCAAATAAGTTCAAAAAAATATAATACCTTTGTAACAGATGAGTTTTCGTTCGAAACCCTGATACTTCGAAACAGATTGTCCATTTTGCACACGAAATGCATCCAGTTTTTCCCATAACCGTATCAACTTTTTGGGTCATGCTATATGGTGAAATGGTGATACCATGCCAACTTTCAACCTTTTGAGAGTTCATTTGTAGGGCTTTTTAATTTCAGGGTCATTTAGCTCAAAAAATCAGGAAATGCATGGAAATACCAAATGAAGTCAGAAAGGGTTGAAAATTGATGATGTGGCTTTGAATGGTTCATTTTGAACACACAAAAACCCTGCAGTTCAAATAAGTTCAAAAAAATGAAATCTCTTTCGGAACATATGAGTTCTCGTCTGAAACCCTCACACTTCGCAAAAGATTGTCCATTTTGCACACGAAATGCAACCAATTTTTTCCGTAACCGTCTCTACTTTTTACGCATGATAAGTGGGTTTAATGATGATACCATGCCAACTTTCAACCTTTTTAGAGTTCACTTGTAGTGCTTTTCAATTTCATGGTCGTTTAGCTCAAAAAAATTAGTAAATACATGAAAAATACCAAATGAAGTCCGAAAGGGTTGAAAATTGATGATGTGGCTTTGAATGGTTCATTTTGAACACACAAAAAGTATGGAGTCCAAATAAGTTCAAAAGAATGAAATCCCTTTGTAACAGATGAGTTTTCGCCCGAAACCCTGATACTTCGAAAGAGATTGTCCATTTTGCACACGAAATGCATCCAGTTTTTTCCATAACCCTCTCAACTTTTTAGCTCATGCTATGTGGTGAAATGATGATACCATGCCAACTTTCAACCTTTTCAAAGTTCATTTGTAGTGCTTTTCAATTTCAGGGTCATTTAGCTCAAAAAAATCAGTACATGCATGAAAAATACCAAATGAAGTCAAAAAGGGTTGAAAATTCATGATGTGGCTTTGAATGGTTCATTTTGAACACACAAAAAGTATGGAGTCCAAATGAGTTAAAAAAAAACCTTTGTAACAGATGAGTTTTCGTTCGAAACCCTGATACTTCGAAAGAGATTGTCCAGTTTGCACACGAAATGCATCCAGTTTTTCCCATAACCGTATCAACTTTTTGGGTCATGCTATGTGGTGAAATGATGATACCATGCCAACGTTCAACCTTTTCTGAGTTCATTTGTCGTGCTTTTCAATTTCAAGATCATTTAGCTCAAAAAAAACAGAAAATGCATGAAAAATAGCAAATTAGTCAGAAAGGGTTGAAAATTCATGATGTGGCTTTGAATGGTTCATTTTGAACACACAGAAAGTATGGAGTCCAAATAAGTTCAAAAAAATATAATACCTTTGTAACAGATGAGTTTTCGTTCGAAACCCTGATACTTCGAAACAGATTGTCCATTTTGCACACGAAATGCATCCAATTTTTCCCATAACCGTATCAACTTTTTGGGTCATGCTATATTGTGAAATGATGATACCATGCCAAGTTTCAACCTTTTCTGAGTTCATTTGTAGTGCTTTTCAATTTCAGGATCATTTAGCTCAAAAAAAACAGAAAATGCATGAAAAATACCAAATGAAGTCCGAAAGGGTTGAAAACTCATGATGTGGCTTTGAATGGTTCATTTTGAACACACCAAAAGTATGGAGTCCAAATAAGCTCAAAAAAATAAAATACCTTTGTAACAGATGAGTTTTCGTCCGAAACCCTGATACTTCAAAAGAGATTGTCCATTTTGCACACGAAATGCATCCAGTTTTTCCCATAACCGTATCAACGTTTTGGGTCATGCTATGTGGTGAAATGATGATACCATGCCAACTTTCAACCTTTTTCTGAGTTCATTTGTAGTGCTTTTAAATTTCAGGATCATTTAGCTCAAAAAGAAACAGAAAATGCATGAAAAATACAAAATGAAGTCAGAAAGGGTTGAAAATTCATGATGTGGCTTTGAATGGTTCATTTTGAACACACAAAAAGTATGGAGTCCAAATAAGTTCAAAAAAATAAAATACCTTTGTAACAGATGAGTTTTCGTCCGAAACCCTGATACTTCAAAAGAGATTGTCCATTTTGCACACGAAATGCATCCAGTTTTTTCCATAACCGTATCAACTTTTTGGGTCATGCTATGTGGTGAAATGATGATACCATGCCAACTTTCAACCTTTTCTGAGTTCATTTGTAGTGCTTTTCAATTTCAGGATCATTTAGCTCAAAAAAACAGAAAATGCATGAAAAATACCAAATGAAGTCAGAAA
This sequence comes from Hordeum marinum, assembly GCA_022496015.1. Lineage (NCBI taxonomy): Eukaryota > Viridiplantae > Streptophyta > Magnoliopsida > Poales > Poaceae > Hordeum > Hordeum marinum. Next base: position 20,857 of record JAAAWK010000348.1, on the reverse strand, counting down.
GGGTTGAAAATTCATGATGTGGCTTTGAATAGTTCATTTTGAACACACCAAAAGTATGGAGTCCAAATAAGCTCAAAATAATAAAATACCTTTGTAACAGATGAGTTTTTGCCCGAAACCCTGATACTTCGAAAGAGATTGTCTATTTTGTACACGAAATGCATCCAGTTTTTCCCATCACCGTATAAACTTTTTAGGTCATGCTATGTGGTGAAATGATCATATCTTGCCAACTTTCAACCTTTTCAGAGTTCATTTGTAGTGCTTTTCAATTTCAGGGTCATTTAGCTCAAAAAAATCAGTAAATTCATGACAAATACCAAAGGAAGTCAGAAAGGGTTGGAAATGCATTATGTGGCTTTGAATGGTTCATTTTGAACACACAAAAAGTCTACAGTTCAAATAAGTTCAAAAAAATGAAATCTCTTTCGTAACATATGAGTTCTCGTGTGAAACCCTCACACTTCAAAAAAGATTGTCCATTTTGCACACGAAATGCAACCAATTTTTTTCGTAACCGTCTCTACTTTTTACACATGCTATGTGGGTTTAATGATGATACCATGCCAACTTTCAACCTTTTCAGAGTTCACTTGTAGTGCTTTTCAATTTCATGGTCGTTTAGCTCAAAAAAATTAGTAAATATGTGAAAAATACCAAATGAAGTCCGAAAGGGTTGAAAATTGATGATGTGGCTTTGAATGGTTGATTTTGAACACACAAAAAGTATGGAGTCCAAATAAGTTCAATAGAATGAAATCCCTTTGTAACAGATGAGTTTTCGCCCGAAACCCTGATATTTCGAAAGACATTGTCCATTTTGCACACGAAATGCATCCAGTTTTTTCCATAACCCTCTCAACTTTTTAGCTCATGCTATGTGGTGAAATGATGATACCATGCCAACTTTCAACCTTTTTAGAGTTCATTTGTAGTGCTTTTTAATTTCAGGGTCATTTAGCTCAAAAAAATCAGTAAATGCATGAAAAATACCAAACGAAGTCAGAAAGGGTTGAAAATTCATGATGTGGCTTTGAATGGTTCATTTTGAACACACAAAAAGTATGGAGTCCAAATAAGTTCTAAAAAATAAAATAGCTTCGTAACAGATGAGTTTTCGTTCCAAACCATGATACTTCGAAAGAGATTGTCCATTTTGCACACGAAATGCATCCAGTTTTTCCCATAACCGTATCAACTTTTTGGGTCATGCTATGTGGTTAAATGATGATACCATGCCAACTTTCAACCTTTTCTGAGTTCATTTGTCGTGCTTTTCAATTTCAGGATCATTTAGCTCAAAAAACAGAAAAAGCATGAAAAATACCAAATTAGTCAGAAAGGGTTGAAAATTCATGATGTGGCTTTGAATGGTTCATTTTGAACACACAAAAAGTATGGAGTCCAAATAAGTTCAAAAAAATAAAATACCTTTGTAACAGATGAGTTTTCGTCCGAAACCCTGATACTTCGAAACAGATTGTCCATTTTGCACACGAAATGCATCTAGTTTTTCCCATAACCGTATCAACTTTTTGCGTCATGCTATATGGTGAAATGATGATACCATGCCAAGTTTCAACCTTTTCTGAGTTCATTTGTAGTGCTTTTCAATTTGAGGATCATTTAGCTCAAAAAAAACAGAAAATGCATGAAAAATACCAAATGAAGTCCGAAAGGGTTGAAAATTCATGATGTGGCTTTGAATGGTTCATTTTGAACACACCAAAAGTATGGAGTCCAAATAAGCTCAAAAAAATAAAATACCTTTGTAACAGATGAGTTTTCGTCCGAAACCCTGATACTTCAAAAGAGATTGTCCATTTTGCACACGAAATGCATCCAGTTTTTCCCATAACCGTATCAACGTTTTGGGTCATGCTATGTGATGAAATGATGATACCATGCCAACTTTCAACCTTTTTCTGAGTTCATTTGTAGTGCTTTTAAATTTCAGGATCATTTAGCTCAAAAAGAAACAGAAAATGCATGAAAAATACAAAATGAAGTCAGAAAGGGTTGAAAATTCATGATGTGGCTTTGAATGGTTCATTTTGAACACACAAAAAGTATGGAGTCCAAATAAGTTCAAAAAAATAAAATACCTTTGTAACAGATGAGTTTTCGTCCGAAACCCTGATACTTCAAAAGAGATTGTCCATTTTGCACACGAAATGCATCCAGTTTTTTCCATAACCGTATCAACTTTTTGGGTCATGCTATGTGGTGAAATGATGATACCATGCCAACTTTCAACCTTTTCTGAGTTCATTTGTAGTGCTTTTCAATTTCAGGATCATTTAGCTCAAAAAAACAGAAAATGCATGAAAAATACCAAATGAAGTCAGAAAGGGTTGAAAATTCATGATGTGGCTTTGAATAGTTCATTTTGAACACACCAAAAGTATGGAGTCCAAATAAGCTCAAAATAATAAAATACCTTTGTAACAGATGAGTTTTTGCCCGAAACCCTGATACTTCGAAAGAGATTGTCTATTTTGTACACGAAATGCATCCAGTTTTTCCCATCACCGTATAAACTTTTTAGGTCATGCTATGTGGTGAAATGATCATATCTTGCCAACTTTCAACCTTTTCAGAGTTCATTTGTAGTGCTTTTCAATTTCAGGGTCATTTAGCTCAAAAAAATCAGTAAATTCATGACAAATACCAAAGGAAGTCAGAAAGGGTTGGAAATGCATTATGTGGCTTTGAATGGTTCATTTTGAACACACAAAAAGTCTACAGTTCAAATAAGTTCAAAAAAATGAAATCTCTTTCGTAACATATGAGTTCTCGTGTGAAACCCTCACACTTCAAAAAAGATTGTCCATTTTGCACACGAAATGCAACCAATTTTTTTCGTAACCGTCTCTACTTTTTACACATGCTATGTGGGTTTAATGATGATACCATGCCAACTTTCAACCTTTTCAGAGTTCACTTGTAGTGCTTTTCAATTTCATGGTCGTTTAGCTCAAAAAAATTAGTAAATATGTGAAAAATACCAAATGAAGTCCGAAAGGGTTGAAAATTGATGATGTGGCTTTGAATGGTTGATTTTGAACACACAAAAAGTATGGAGTCCAAATAAGTTCAATAGAATGAAATCCCTTTGTAACAGATGAGTTTTCGCCCGAAACCCTGATATTTCGAAAGTCATTGTCCATTTTGCACACGAAATGCATCCAGTTTTTTCCATAACCCTCTCAACTTTTTAGCTCATGCTATGTGGTGAAATGATGATACCATGCCAACTTTCAACCGTTTTAGAGTTCATTTGTAGTGCTTTTTAATTTCAGGGTCATTTAGCTCAAAAAAATCAGTAAATGCATGAAAAATACCAAACGAAGTCAGAAAGGGTTGAAAATTCATGATGTGGCTTTGAATGGTTCATTTTGAACACACAAAAAGTATGGAGTCCAAATAAGTTCTAAAAAATAAAATAGCTTCGTAACAGATGAGTTTTCGTTCCAAACCATGATACTTCGAAAGAGATTGTCCATTTTGCACACGAAATGCATCCAGTTTTTCCCATAACCGTATCAACTTTTTGGGTCATGTTATGTGGTTAAATGATGATACCATGCCAACTTTCAACCTTTTCTGAGTTCATTTGTCGTGCTTTTCAATTTCAGGATCATTTAGCTCAAAAAACAGAAAAAGCATGAAAAATACCAAATTAGTCAGAAAGGGTTGAAAATTCATGATGTGGCTTTGAATGGTTCATTTTGAACACACAAAAAGTATGGAGTCCAAATAAGTTCAAAAAAATAAAATACCTTTGTAACAGATGAGTTTTCGTCCGAAACCCTGATACTTCGAAACAGATTGTCCATTTTGCACACGAAATGCATCTAGTTTTTCCCATAACCGTATCAACTTTTTGCGTCATGCTATATGGTGAAATGATGATACCATGCCAAGTTTCAACCTTTTCTGAGTTCATTTGTAGTGCTTTTCAATTTGAGGATCATTTAGCTCAAAAAAAACAGAAAATGCATGAAAAATACCAAATGAAGTCCGAAAGGGTTGAAAATTCATGATGTGGCTTTGAATGGTTCATTTTGAACACACCAAAAGTATGGAGTCCAAATAAGCTCAAAATAATAAAATCCCTTTCATAATATATGTGTTTTCGTCTGAAACCGTGATACTTCGAAAGAGATTGTCCATTTTACACAGGAAGTGCATCCAGTTTTTGCCGTAACCCTCTCAACTTTTTGGCACATGCTATGTGGTGAAATGATGATACCATGCCAACTTTCAACCTTTTGAGAGTTCATTTGTAGGGCTTTTTAATTTCAGGGTCATTTAGCTCAAAAAATCAGGAAATGCATGGAAATACCAAATGAAGTCAGAAAGGGTTGAAAATTGATGATGTGGCTTTGAATGGTTCATTTTGAACACACAAAAACCCTGCAGTTCAAATAAGTTCAAAAAAATGAAATCTCTTTCGGAACATATGAGTTCTCGTCTGAAACCCTCACACTTCGCAAAAGATTGTCCATTTTGCACACGAAATGCAACCAATTTTTTCCGTAACCGTCTCTACTTTTTACGCATGATAAGTGGGTTTAATGATGATACCATGCCAACTTTCAACCTTTTTAGAGTTCACTTGTAGTGCTTTTCAATTTCATGGTCGTTTAGCTCAAAAAAATTAGTAAATACATGAAAAATACCAAATGAAGTCCGAAAGGGTTGAAAATTGATGATGTGGCTTTGAATGGTTCATTTTGAACACACAAAAAGTATGGAGTCCAAATAAGTTCAAAAGAATGAAATCCCTTTGTAACAGATGAGTTTTCGCCCGAAACCCTGATATTTCGAAAGAGATTGTCCATTTTGCACACGAAATGCATCCAGTTTTTTCCATAACCCTCTCAACTTTTTAGCTCATGCTATGTGGTGAAATGATGATACCATGCCAACTTTCAACCTTTTCAAAGTTCATTTGTAGTGCTTTTCAATTTCAGGGTCATTTAGCTCAAAAAAATCAGTAAATGCATGAAAAATACCAAATGAAGTCAAAAAGGGTTGAAAATTCATGATGTGGCTTTGAATGGTTCATTTTGAACACACAAAAAGTATGGAGTCCAAATGAGTTAAAAAAAACCTTTGTAACAAATGAGTTTTCGTTCGAAACCCTGATACTTCGAAAGAGATTGTCCATTTTGCACACGAAATGCATCCAGTTTTTCCCATAACCGTATCAACTTTTTGGGTCATGCTATGTGGTGAAATGATGATACCATGCCAACGTTCAACCTTTTCTGAGTTCATTTGTCGTGCTCTTCAATTTCAAGATCATTTAGCTCAAAAAAACAGAAAATGCATGAAAAATACCAAATTAGTCACAAAGGGTTGAAAATTCATGATGTGGCTTTGAATGGTTCATTTTGAACACACAGAAAGTATGGAGTCCAAATAAGTTCAAAAAAATATAATACCTTTGTAACAGATGAGTTTTCGTTCGAAACCCTGATACTTCGAAACAGATTGTCCATTTTGCACACGAAATGCATCCAGTTTTTCCCATAACCGTATCAACTTTTTGGGTCATGCTATATGGTGAAATGATGATACCATGCCAACTTTCAACCTTTTGAGAGTTCATTTGTAGGGCTTTTTAATTTCAGGGTCATTTAGCTCAAAAAATCAGGAAATGCATGGAAATACCAAATGAAGTCAGAAAGGGTTGAAAATTGATGATGTGGCTTTGAATGGTTCATTTTGAACACACAAAAACCCTGCAGTTCAAATAAGTTCAAAAAAATGAAATCTCTTTCGGAACATATGAGTTCTCGTCTGAAACCCTCACACTTCGCAAAAGATTGTCCATTTTGCACACGAAATGCAACCAATTTTTTCCGTAACCGTCTCTACTTTTTACGCATTATAAGTGGGTTTAATGATGATACCATGCCAACTTTCAACCTTTTTAGAGTTCACTTGTAGTGCTTTTCAATTTCATGGTCGTTTAGCTCAAAAAAATTAGTAAATACATGAAAAATACCAAATGAAGTCCGAAAGGGTTGAAAATTGATGATGTGGCTTTGAATGGTTCATTTTGAACACACAAAAAGTATGGAGTCCAAATAAGTTCAAAAGAATGAAATCCCTTTGTAACAGATGAGTTTTCGCCCGAAACCCTGATACTTCGAAAGAGATTGTCCATTTTGCACACGAAATGCATCCAGTTTTTTCCATAACCCTCTCAACTTTTTAGCTCATGCTATGTGGTGAAATGATGATACCATGCCAACTTTCAACCTTTTCAAAGTTCATTTGTAGTGCTTTTCAATTTCAGGGTCATTTAGCTCAAAAAAATCAGTAAATGCATGAAAAATACCAAATGAAGTCAAAAAGGGTTGAAAATTCATGATGTGGCTTTGAATGGTTCATTTTGAACACACAAAAAGTATGGAGTCCAAATGAGTTAAAAAAAAACCTTTGTAACAGATGAGTTTTCGTTCGAAACCCTGATACTTCGAAAGAGATTGTCCAGTTTGCACACGAAATGCATCCAGTTTTTCCCATAACCGTATCAACTTTTTGGGTCATGCTATGTGGTGAAATGATGATACCATGCCAACGTTCAACCTTTTCTGAGTTCATTTGTCGTGCTTTTCAATTTCAAGATCATTTAGCTCAAAAAAAAACAGAAAATGCATGAAAAATAGCAAATTAGTCAGAAAGGGTTGAAAATTCATGATGTGGCTTTGAATGGTTCATTTTGAACACACAGAAAGTATGGAGTCCAAATAAGTTCAAAAAAATATAATACCTTTGTAACAGATGAGTTTTCGTTCGAAACCCTGATACTTCGAAACAGATTGTCCATTTTGCACACGAAATGCATCCAATTTTTCCCATAACCGTATCAACTTTTTGGGTCATGCTATATTGTGAAATGATGATACCATGCCAAGTTTCAACCTTTTCTGAGTTCATTTGTAGTGCTTTTCAATTTCAGGATCATTTAGCTCAAAAAAAAAACAGAAAATGCATGAAAAATACCAAATGAAGTCCGAAAGGGTTGAAAATTCATGATGTGGCTTTGAATGGTTCATTTTGAACACACCAAAAGTATGGAGTCCAAATAAGCTCAAAAAAATAAAATACCTTTGTAACAGATGAGTTTTCGTCCGAAACCCTGATACTTCAAAAGAGATTGTCCATTTTGCACACGAAATGCATCCAGTTTTTCCCATAACCGTATCAACGTTTTGGGTCATGCTATGTGGTGAAATGATGATACCATGCCAACTTTCAACCTTTTTCTGAGTTCATTTGTAGTGCTTTTAAATTTCAGGATCATTTAGCTCAAAAAGAAACAGAAAATGCATGAAAAATACAAAATGAAGTCAGAAAGGGTTGAAAATTCATGATGTGGCTTTGAATGGTTCATTTTGAACACACAAAAAGTATGGAGTCCAAATAAGTTCAAAAAAATAAAATACCTTTGTAACAGATGAGTTTTCGTCCGAAACCCTGATACTTCAAAAGAGATTGTCCATTTTGCACACGAAATGCATCCAGTTTTTTCCATAACCGTATCAACTTTTTGGGTCATGCTATGTGGTGAAATGATGATACCATGCCAACTTTCAACCTTTTCTGAGTTCATTTGTAGTGCTTTTCAATTTCAGGATCATTTAGCTCAAAAAAACAGAAAATGCATGAAAAATACCAAATGAAGTCAGAAAGGGTTGAAAATTCATGATGTGGCTTTGAATAGTTCATTTTGAACACACCAAAAGTATGGAGTCCAAATAAGCTCAAAATAATAAAATACCTTTGTAACAGATGAGTTTTTGCCCGAAACCCTGATACTTCGAAAGAGATTGTCTATTTTGTACACGAAATGCATCCAGTTTTTCCCATCACCGTATAAACTTTTTAGGTCATGCTATGTGGTGAAATGATCATATCTTGCCAACTTTCAACCTTTTCAGAGTTCATTTGTAGTGCTTTTCAATTTCAGGGTCATTTAGCTCAAAAAAATCAGTAAATTCATGACAAATACCAAAGGAAGTCAGAAAGGGTTGGAAATGCATTATGTGGCTTTGAATGGTTCATTTTGAACACACAAAAAGTCTACAGTTCAAATAAGTTCAAAAAAATGAAATCTCTTTCGTAACATATGAGTTCTCGTGTGAAACCCTCACACTTCAAAAAAGATTGTCCATTTTGCACACGAAATGCAACCAATTTTTTTCGTAACCGTCTCTACTTTTTACACATGCTATGTGGGTTTAATGATGATACCATGCCAACTTTCAACCTTTTCAGAGTTCACTTGTAGTGCTTTTCAATTTCATGGTCGTTTAGGTCAAAAAAATTAGTAAATATGTGAAAAATACCAAATGAAGTCCGAAAGGGTTGAAAATTGATGATGTGGCTTTGAATGGTTGATTTTGAACACACAAAAAGTATGGAGTCCAAATAAGTTCAATAGAATGAAATCCCTTTGTAACAGATGAGTTTTCGCCCGAAACCCTGATATTTCGAAAGACATTGTCCATTTTGCACACGAAATGCATCCAGTTTTTTCCATAACCCTCTCAACTTTTTAGCTCATGCTATGTGGTGAAATGATGATACCATGCCAACTTTCAACCTTTTTAGAGTTCATTTGTAGTGCTTTTTAATTTCAGGGTCATTTAGCTCAAAAAAATCAGTAAATGCATGAAAAATACCAAACGAAGTCAGAAAGGGTTGAAAATTCATGATGTGGCTTTGAATGGTTCATTTTGAACACACAAAAAGTATGGAGTCCAAATAAGTTCAAAAAAATAAAATACCTTTGTAACACATGAGTTTTCGTTCGAAACCCTGATACTTCGAAAGAGATTTTCCATTTTGCACACGAAATGCAATCCAGTTTTTCCCATAACCGTATCAACTTTTTGGGTCATGCTATGTGGTGAAATGATGATACCATGCCAACTTTCAACCTTTTCTGAGTTCATTTGTCGTGCTTTTCAATTTCAGGATCATTTAGCTCAAAAAACAGAAAAAGCATGAAAAATACCAAATTAGTCAGAAAGGGTTGAAAATTCATGATGTGGCTTTGAATGGTTCATTTTGAACACACAAAAAGTATGGAGTCCAAATAAGTTCAAAAAAATAAAATACCTTTGTAACAGATGAGTTTTCGTCCGAAACCCTGATACTTCGAAACAGATTGTCCATTTTGCACACGAAATGCATCTAGTTTTTCCCATAACCGTATCAACTTTTTGCGTCATGCTATATGGTGAAATGATGATACCATGCCAAGTTTCAACCTTTTCTGAGTTCATTTGTAGTGCTTTTCAATTTGAGGATCATTTAGCTCAAAAAAAAAACAGAAAATGCATGAAAAATACCAAATGAAGTCCGAAAGGGTTGAAAATTCATGATGTGGCTTTGAATGGTTCATTTTGAACACACCAAAAGTATGGAGTCCAAATAAGCTCAAAATAATAAAATACCTTTGTAACAGATGAGTTTTCGCCCGAAACCCTGATACTTCGAAAGAGATTGTCCATTTTGTACACGAAATGCATCCAGTTTTTCCCATAACCGTATAAACTTTTTAGGTCATGCTATGTGGTGAAATAATCATATCTTGCCAACTTTCAACCTTTTAAGAGTTCATTTGTAGTGCTTTTCAATTTCAGGGTCATTTAGCTCAAAAAAATCAGTAAATTCATGACAAATACCAAAGGAAGTTAGAAAGGGTTGGAAATGCATTACGTGGCTTTGAATGGTTCATTTTGAACACACAAAAAGTCTGGAGTTCAAATAAGTTCAAAAAAATGAAATCTCTTTCGTAACATATGAGTTCTCGTGTGAAACCCTCACACTTCAAAAAAGATTGTCCATTTTGCACACGAAATGCAACCAATTTTTTCCGTAACCGTCTCTACTTTTTACACATGCTATGTGGGTTTAATGATGATACCATGCCAACTTTCAACCTTTTCAGAGTTCACTTGTAGTGCTTTTCAATTTCATGGTCGTTTAGCTCAAGAAAATTTGGAAATATGTGAAAAATACCAAATGAAGTCCGAAAGGGTTGAAAATTGATGATGTGGCTTTGAATGGTTGATTTTGAACACACAAAAAGTATGGAGTCCAAATAAGTTCAATAGAATGAAATCCCTTTGTAACAGATGAGTTTTCGCCCGAAACCCTGATATTTCGAAAGTCATTGTCCATTTTGCACACGAAATGCATCCAGTTTTTTCCATAACCCTCTCAACTTTTTAGCTCATGCTATGTGGTGAAATGATGATACCATGCCAACTTTCAACCTTTTCAAAGTTCATTTGTTGTGCTTTTCAATTTCAGGGTCATTTAGCTCCAAAAAATCAGTAAATGCATGAAAAATACCAAATGAAGTCAGAAAGGGTTGAAAATTCATGATGTGGCTTTGAATGGTTCATTTTGAACACACAAAAAGTATGGAGTCCAAATAAGTTCTAAAAAATAAAATAGCTTCGTAACAGATGAGTTTTCGTTCCAAACCATGATACTTCGAAAGAGATTGTCCATTTTGCACACGAAATGCATCCAGTTTTTCCCATAACCGTATCAACTTTTTGGGTCATGCTATGTGGTTAAATGATGATACCATGCCAACTTTCAACCTTTTCTGAGTTCATTTGTCGTGCTTTTCAATTTCAGGATCATTTAGCTCAAAAAACAGAAAAAGCATGAAAAATACCAAATTAGTCAGAAAGGGTTGAAAATTCATGATGTGGCTTTGAATGGTTCATTTTGAACACACAAAAAGTATGGAGTCCAAATAAGTTCAAAAAAATAAAATACCTTTGTAACAGATGAGTTTTCGTCCGAAACCCTGATACTTCGAAACAGATTGTCCATTTTGCACACGAAATGCATCTAGTTTTTCCCATAACCGTATCAACTTTTTGCGTCATGCTATATGGTGAAATGATGATACCATGCCAAGTTTCAACCTTTTCTGAGTTCATTTGTAGTGCTTTTCAGTTTGAGGATCATTTAGCTCAAAAAAAACAGAAAATGCATGAAAAATACCAAATGAAGTCCGAAAGGGTTGAAAATTCATGATGTGGCTTTGAATGGTTCATTTTGAACACACCAAAAGTATGGAGTCCAAATAAGCTCAAAATAATAAAATACCTTTGTAACAGATGAGTTTTCGCCCGAAACCCTGATACTTCGAAAGAGATTGTCCATTTTGTACACGAAATGCATCCAGTTTTTCCCATAACCGTATAAACTTTTTAGGTCATGCTATGTGGTGAAATAATCATATCTTGCCAACTTTCAACCTTTTAAGAGTTCATTTGTAGTGCTTTTCAATTTCAGGGTCATTTAGCTCAAAAAAATCAGTAAATTCATGACAAATACCAAAGGAAGTTAGAAAGGGTTGGAAATGCATTACGTGGCTTTGAATGGTTCATTTTGAACACACAAAAAGTCTGGAGTTCAAATAAGTTCAAAAAAATGAAATCTCTTTCGTAACATATGAGTTCTCGTGTGAAACCCTCACACTTCAAAAAAGATTGTCCATTTTGCACACGAAATGCAACCAATTTTTTCCGTAACCGTCTCTACTTTTTACACATGCTATGTGGGTTTAATGATGATACCATGCCAACTTTCAACCTTTTCAGAGTTCACTTGTAGTGCTTTTCAATTTCATGGTCGTTTAGCTCAAGAAAATTTGGAAATATGTGAAAAATACCAAATGAAGTCCGAAAGGGTTGAAAATTGATGATGTGGCTTTGAATGGTTGATTTTGAACACAGAAAAAGTATGGAGTCCAAATAAGTTCAATAGAATGAAATCCCTTTGTAACAGATGAGTTTTCGCCCGAAACCCTGATATTTCGAAAGTCATTGTCCATTTTGCACACGAAATGCATCCAGTTTTTTCCATAACCCTCTCAACTTTTTAGCTCATGCTATGTGGTGAAATGATGATACCATGCCAACTTTCAACCTTTTCAAAGTTCATTTGTTGTGCTTTTCAATTTCAGGGTCATTTAGCTCCAAAAAATCAGTAAATGCATGAAAAATACCAAATGAAGTCAGAAAGGGTTGAAAATTCATGATGTGGCTTTGAATGGTTCATTTTGAACACACAAAAAGTATGGAGTCCAAATAAGTTCTAAAAAATAAAATAGCTTCGTAACAGATGAGTTTTCGTTCCAAACCATGATACTTCGAAAGAGATTGTCCATTTTGCACACGAAATGCATCCAGTTTTTCCCATAACCGTATCAACTTTTTGGGTCATGCTATGTGGTTAAATGATGATACCATGCCAACTTTCAACCTTTTCTGAGTTCATTTGTCGTGCTTTTCAATTTCAGGATCATTTAGCTCAAAAAACAGAAAAAGCATGAAAAATACCAAATTAGTCAGAAAGGGTTGAAAATTCATGATGTGGCTTTGAATGGTTCATTTTGAACACACAAAAAGTATGGAGTCCAAATAAGTTCAAAAAAATAAAATACCTTTGTAACAGATGAGTTTTCGTCCGAAACCCTGATACTTCGAAACAGATTGTCCATTTTGCACACGAAATGCATCTAGTTTTTCCCATAACCGTATCAACTTTTTGCGTCATGCTATATGGTGAAATGATGATACCATGCCAAGTTTCAACCTTTTCTGAGTTCATTTGTAGTGCTTTTCAATTTGAGGATCATTTAGCTAAAAAAAAAACAGAAAATGCATGAAAAATACCAAATGAAGTCCGAAAGGGTTGAAAATTCATGATGTGGCTTTGAATGGTTCATTTTGAACACACAAAAAGTATGGAGTCCAAATAAGTTCTAAAAAATAAAATAGCTTCGTAACAGATGAGTTTTCGTTCGAAACCATGATACTTCGAAAGAGATTGTCCATTTTGCACACGAAATGCATCCAGTTTTTCCCATAACCGTATCAACTTTTTGGGTCATGCTATGTGGTTAAATGATGATACCATGCCAACTTTCAACCTTTTCTGAGTTCATTTGTCGTGCTTTTCAATTTCAGGATCATTTAGCTCAAAAAACAGAAAAAGCATGAAAAATACCAAATTAGTCAGAAAGGGTTGAAAATTCATGATGTGGCTTTGAATGGTTCATTTTGAACACACAAAAAGTATGGAGTCCAAATAAGTTCAAAAAAATAAAATACCTTTGTAACAGATGAGTTTTCGTCCGAAACCCTGATACTTCGAAACAGATTGTCCATTTTGCACACGAAATGCATCCAGTTTTTCCCATAACCGTATTAAATTTTTGCGTCATGCTATATGGTGAAATGATGATACCATGCCAAGTTTCAACCTTTTCTGAGTTCATTTGTAGTGCTTTTCAATTTGAGGATCATTTAGCTCAAAAAAAAACAGAAAATGCATGAAAAATACCAAATGAAGTCCGAAAGGGTTGAAAATTCATGATGTGGCTTTGAATGGTTCATTTTGAACACACCAAAAGTATGGAGTCCAAATAAGCTCAAAATAATAAAATACCTTTGTAACAGATGAGTTTTCGCCCGAAACCCTGATACTTCGAAAGAGATTGTCCATTTTGTACACGAAATGCATCCAGTTTTTCCCATAACCGTATAAACTTTTTAGGTCATGCTATGTGGTGAAATGATCATATCTTGCCAACTTTCCACCTTTTCAGAGTTCATTTGTAGTGCTTTTCAATTTCAGGTTCATTTAGCTCAAAAAAATCAGTAAATTCATGACAAATACCAAAGGAAGTTAGAAAGGGTTGGAAATGCATTACGTGGCTTTGAATGGTTCATTTTGAACACACAAAAAGTCTGGAGTTCAAATAAGTTCAAAAAAATGAAATCTCTTTCGTAACATATGAGTTCTCGTGTGAAACCCTCACACTTCTAAAAAGATTGTCCATTTTGCACACGAAATGCAACCAATTTTTTCCGTAACCGTCTCTACTTTTTACACATGCTATGTGGGTTTAATGATGATACCATGCCAACTTTCAACCTTTTCAGAGTTCACTTGTAGTGCTTTTCAATTTCATGGTCGTTTAGCTCAAGAAAATTTGGAAATATGTGAAAAATACCAAATGAAGTCCGAAAGGGTTGAAAATTGATGATGTGGCTTTGAATGGTTGATTTTGAACACACAAAAAGTATGGAGTCCAAATAAGTTCAATAGAATGAAATCCCTTTGTAACAGATGAGTTTTCGCCCGAAACCCTGATATTTCGAAAGTCATTGTCCATTTTGCACACGAAATGCATCCAGTTTTTTCCATAACCCTCTCAACTTTTAGCTCATGCTATGTGGTGAAATGATGATACCATGCCAACTTTCAACCTTTTCAAAGTTCATTTGTTGTGCTTTTCAATTTCAGGGTCATTTAGCTCCAAAAAAATCAGTAAATGCATGAAAAATACCAAATGAAGTCAGAAAGGGTTGAAAATTCATGATGTGGCTTTGAATGGTTCATTTTGAACACACAAAAAGTATGGAGTCCAAATAAGTTCTAAAAAATAAAATAGCTTCGTAACAGATGAGTTTTCGTTCGAAACCATGATACTTCGAAAGAGATTGTCCATTTTGCACACGAAATGCATCCAGTTTTTCCCATAACCGTATCAACTTTTTGGGTGATGCTATGTGGTTAAATGATGATACCATGCCAACTTTCAACCTTTTCTGAGTTCATTTGTCGTGCTTTTCAATTTCAGGATCATTTAGCTCAAAAAACAGAAAAAGCATGAAAAATACCAAATTAGTGAGAAAGGGTTGAAAATTCATGATGTGGCTTTGAATGGTTCATTTTGAACACACAAAAAGTATGGAGTCCAAATAAGTTCAAAAAAATAAAATACCTTTGTAACAGATGAGTTTTCGTCCGAAACCCTGATACTTCGAAACAGATTGTCCATTTTGCACACGAAATGCATCCAGTTTTTCCCATAACCGTATCAACTTTTTGGGTCATGCTATATGGTGAAATGATGATACCATGACAAGTTTCAACCTTTTTTGAGTTCATTTGTAGTGCTTTTCAATTTGAGGATCATTTAGCTCAAAAAAACAACAGAAAATGCATGAAAAATACCAAATGAAGTCCGAAAGGGTTGAAAATTCATGATGTGGGTTTGAATGGTTCATTTTGAACACACCAAAAGTATGGAGTCCAAATAAGCTCAAAATAATAAAATACCTTTGTAACAGATGAGTTTTCGCCCGTAACCCTGATACTTCGAAAGAGATTGTCCATTTTGTACACGAAATGCATCCAGTTTTTCCCATAACCGTATAAACTTTTTAGGTCATGCTATCTGGTGAAATGATCATATCTTGCCAACTTTCCACCTTTTCAGAGTTCATTTGTAGTGCTTTTCAATTTTAGGGTCATTTAGCTCAAAAAAATCAGTAAATTCATGACAAATACCAAAGGAAGTCAGAAAGGGTTGGAAATGCATTATGTGGCTTTGAATGGTTCATTTTGAACACACAAAAAGTCTGGAGTTCAAATAAGTTCAAAAAAATGAAATCTCTTTCGTAACATATGAGTTCTCGTGTGAAACCCTCACACTTCAAAAAAGATTGTCCATTTTGCACACGAAATGCAACCAATTTTTTCCGTAACCGTCTCTACTTTTTACACATGCTATGTGGGTTTAATGATGATACCATGCCAACTTTCAACCTTTTCAGAGTTCACTTGTAGTGCTTTTCAATTTCATGGTCGTTTTGCTCAAAAAAATTAGTAAATATGTGAAAAATACCAAATGAAGTCCGAAAGGGTTGAAAATTGATGATGTGGCTTTGAATGGTTGATTTTGAACACACAAAAAGTATGGAGTCCAAATAAGTTCAATAGAATGAAATCCCTTTGTAACAGATGAGTTTTCGCCCGAAACCGTGATATTTCGAAAGACATTGTCCATTTTGCACACGAAATGCATCCAGTTTATTCCATAACCCTCTCAACGTTTTAGCTCATTCTATGTGGTGAAATGATGATACCATGCCAACTTTCAACCTTTTCAAAGTTCATTTGTAGTGCTTTTCAATTTCATGGTCATTTAGGTCAAAAAAATCAGTAAATGGATGAAAAATACCAAATGAAGTCAGAAAGGGTTGAAAATTCATGATGTGGCTTTGAATGGTTCATTTTGAACACACAAAAAGTATGGAGTCCAAATAAGTTCAAAAAAATAAAATACCTTTGTAACAGATGAGTTTTCGTTCGAAACCCTGATACTTCGAAAGAGATTGTCCATTTTGCACACGAAATGCATCTAGTTTTTCCCATAACCGTATCAACTTTTTGGGTCATGCTATGTGGTGAAATGATGATACCATGCCAACTTTCAACCTTTTCTGAGTTCATTTGTCGTGCTTTTCTATTTCAGGATCATTTAGCTCAAAAAACAGAAAAAACATGAAAAATACCAAATTAGTCAGAAAGGGTTGAAAATTCATGATGTGGCTTTGAATGGTTCATTTTGAACACACAGAAAGTATGGAATCCAAATAAGTTCAAAAAAATAAAATACCTTTGTAACAGATGAGTTTTCGTCCGAAACCCTGATACTTCAAAACAGATTGTCCATTTTGCACACGAAATGCATCCAGTTTTTCCCATAACCATATCAACTTTTTGGGTCATGCTATGTGGTGAAATGATGATACCATGCCAACTTTCAACCTTTTCTGAGTTCATTTGTAGTGCTTTTAAATTTCAGGATCATTTAGCTCAAAAACAAACAGAAAATGCATGAAAAATACGAAATGAAGTCAGAAAGGGTTGAAAATTCATGATGTGGCTTTGAATGGTTCATTTTGAACACACAAAAAGTATGGAGTCCAAATAAGTTCAAAAAAATAAAATACCTTTGTAACAGATGAGTTTTCGTCCGAAACCCTGATACTTCAAAAGAGATTGTCCATTTTGCACACGAAATGCATCCAGTTTTTTCCATAACCGTATCAACTTTTTGGGTCATGCTATGTGGTGAAATGATGATACCATGCCAACTTTCAACCTTTTCTGAGTTCATTTGTAGTGCTTTTCAATTTCAGGATCATTTAGCTCAAAAAAACAGAAAAAACATGAAAAATACCAAATTAGTCAGAAAGGGTTGAAAATTCATGATGTGGCTTTGAATGGTTCATTTTGAACACACAGAAAGTATGGAATCCAAATAAGTTCAAAAAAATAAAATACCTTTGTAACAGATGAGTTTTCGTCCGAAACCCTGATACTTCAAAACAGATTGTCCATTTTGCACACGAAATGCATCCAGTTTTTCCCACAGCCGTATCAACTTTTTGGGTCATGCTATATGGTGAAATGATGATACCATGCCAAGTTTCAACCTTTTCTGAGTTCATTTGTAGTGCTTTTCAATTTGAGGATCATTTAGCTCAAAAAAACAGAAAATGCATGAAAAATACCAAATGAAGTCCGAAAGGGTTGAAAATTCATGATGTGGCTTTGAATGGTTCATTTTGAACACACAAAAAGTATGGAGTCGAAATAAGTTCAAAAAAATAAAATACCTTTGTAACAGATGAGTTTTCGTCCGAAACCTTGATACTTCAAAAGAGATTGTCCATTTTGCACACGAAATGCATCCAGTTTTTCCCATAACCATATCAACTTTTTGGGTCATGCTATGTGGTGAAATGATGATACCATGCCAACTTTCAACCTTTTCTGAGTTCATTTGTAGTGCTTTTAAATTTCAGGATCATTTAGCTCAAAAACAAACAGAAAATGCATGAAAAATACCAAATGAAGTCAGAAAGGGTTGAAAATTCATGATGTGGCTTTGAATGGTTCATTTTGAACACACAAAAAGTATGGAGTCCAAATAAGTTCAAAAAAATAAAATACCTTTGTAACAGATGAGTTTTCGTCCGAAACCCTGATACTTCAAAGAGATTGTCCATTTTGCACACGAAATGCATCCAGGTTTTTTCCATAACCGTATCAACTTTTTGGGTCATGCTATGTGGTGAAATGATGATACCATGCCAACTTTCAACCTTTTCTGAGTTCATTTGTCGTGCTTTTCTATTTCAGGATCATTTAGCTCAAAAAACAGAAAAAACATGAAAAATACCAAATTAGTCAGAAAGGGTTGAAAATTCATGATGTGGCTTTGAATGGTCATTTTGAACACACAGAAAGTATGGAATCCAAATAAGTTCAAAAAAATAAAATACCTTTGTAACAGATGAGTTTTCGTCCGAAACCCTGATACTTCAAAACAGATTGTCCATTTTGCACACGAAATGCATCCAGTTTTTCCCACAACCGTTTCAACTTTTTGGGTCATGCTATATGGTGAAATGATGATACCATGCCAAGTTTCAACCTTTTCTGAGTTCATTTGTAGTGCTTTTCAATTTGAGGATCATTTAGCTCAAAAAAAACAGAAAATGCATGAAAAATACCAAATGAAGTCCGAAAGGGTTGAAAATTCATGATGTGGCTTTGAATGGTTCATTTTGAACACACAAAAAGTATGGAGTCGAAATAAGTTCAAAAAAATAAAATACCTTTGTAACAGATGAGTTTCGTCCGAAACCTTGATACTTCAAAGAGATTGTCCATTTTGCACACGAAATGCATCCAGTTTTTCCCATAACCATATCAACTTTTTGGGTCATGCTATGTGGTGAAATGATGATACCATGCCAACTTTCAACCTTTTCTGAGTTCATTTGTAGTGCTTTTAAATTTCAGGATCATTTAGCTCAAAAACAAACAGAAAATGCATGAAAAATACCAAATGAAGTCAGAAAGGGTTGAAAATTCATGATGTGGCTTTGAATGGTTCATTTTGAACACACAAAAAGTATGAAGTCCAAATAAGTTCAAAAAAATAAAATTCCTTTGTAACAGATGAGTTTTCGTCCGAAACCCTGATACTTCAAAAGAGATTGTCCATTTTGCACACGAAATGCATCCAGTTTTTTCCATAACCGTATCAACTTTTTGGGTCATGCTATGTGGTGAAATGATGATACCATGCCAACTTTCAACCTTTTCTGAGTTCATTTGTAGTGCTTTTCAATTTCAGGATCATTTAGCCAAAAAAAACAGAAAATGCATGAAAAATACCAAATGAAGTCAGAAAGGGTTGAAAATTCATGATGTGGCTTTGAATAGTTCATTTTGAACACACCAAAAGTATGGAGTCCAAATAAGCTCAAAATAATAAAATACCTTTGTAACAGATGAGTTTTTGCCCGAAACCCTGATACTTCGAAAGAGATTGTCTATTTTGTACACGAAATGCATCCAGTTTTTCCCATAACCGTATAACTTTTTAGGTCATGCTATGTGGTGAAATGATCATATCTTGCCAACTTTCAACCTTTTCAGAGTTCATTTGTAGTGCTTTTCAATTTCAGGGTCATTTAGCTCAAAAAAATCAGTAAATTCATGACAAATACCAAAGGAAGTCAGAAAGGGTTGGAAATGCATTATGTGGCTTTGAATGGTTCATTTTGAACACACAAAAAGTCTGGAGTTCAAATAAGTTCAAAAAAATGAAATCTCTTTCGTAACATATGAGTTCTCTGTGAAACCCTCACACTTCAAAAAGATTGTCCATTTTGCACACGAAATGCATCCAGTTTTTCTAACCGTCTCTACTTTTTACACATGCTATGTGGGTTTAATGATGATACCATGCCAACTTTCAACCTTTTCAGAGTTCACTTGTAGTGCTTTTCAATTTCATGGTCGTTTAGCTCAAAAAAATTAGTAAATAGTGAAAAATACCAAATGAAGTCAAAGGGTTGAAAATTGATGATGTGGCTTTGAATGGTTCATTTTGAACACACAAAAAGTATGGAGTCCAAATAAGTTCAAGAATGAAATCCCTTTGTAACAGATGAGTTTTCGCCGAAACCCTGATATTTCGAAAGACATTGTCCATTTTGCACACGAAATGCATCCAGTTTTTTCCATAACCCTCTCAACTTTTTAGCTCATGCTATGTTGAAATGATGATACCATGCCAACTTTCAACCTTTTCAGAGTTCATTTGTAGTGCTTTTCAATTTCAGGGTCATTTAGCTCAAAAAAATCAGTAAATGCATGAAAAATACCAAATGAAGTCAGAAAGGGTTGAAAATTCATGATGTGGCTTTGAATGGTTCATTTTGAACACACAAAAAGTATGGAGTCCAAATAAGTTCAAAAAAATAAAATACCTTTGTAACAGATGAGTTTTCGTTCGAAACCCTGATACTTCGAAAGAGATTGTCCATTTTGCACACGAAATGCATCCAGTTTTTCCCATAACCGTATCAACTTTTTGGGTCATGCTATGTGGTGAAATGATGATACCATGCCAACTTTCAACCTTTTCTGAGTTCATTTGTGTGCTTTTCAATTTCAGGATCATTTAGCTCAAAAAACAGAAAAGCATGAAAAATACCAAATTAAGTCAGAAAGGGTTGAAAATTCATGATGTGGCTTTGAATGGTTCATTTTGAACACACAAAAAGTATGGAGTCCAAATAAGTTCAAAAAAATAAAATACCTTTGTAACAGATGAGTTTTCGTCCGAAACCCTGATACTTCGAAACAGATTGTCCATTTTGCACACGAAATGCATCTAGTTTTCCCATAACCGTATCAACTTTTTGGGTCATGCTATATGGTGAAATGATGATACCATGCCAAGTTTCAACCTTTTCTGAGTTCATTTGTAGTGCTTTTCAATTTGAGGATCATTTAGCTCAAAAAAAAAGAAAATGCATGAAAAATACCAAATGAAGTCCGAAAGGGTTGAAAATTCATGATGTGGCTTTGAATGGTTCATTTTGAACACACCAAAGTATGGAGTCCAAATAAGCTC